>CM076577.1:973889356-974191733 GCA_034641835.2 Pinus albicaulis | reverse complement strand
ATAAAGGTACATTTATTTTATTTTGCCTCAAGCTTGGTTCTGTTTTCTTTATTAATATGGACAAAGGCTTCACATCCAAAAGGCTTTAAAAAAAATTAGTTTATCTTTTTACCTGTCCATGCTTCCTCTGGAATACCACCATCCAAGGAACTTGAAGGCCCTCTGTTTATTAGATAAACAACAATATCTACAACATCTGCCAAAAATTGTAAAGGCAATCCTGCATGCAATCTCATGCACCTTTCACGCTCCATGATTGTTCTGTTCATCCTTTCTGACACACCATTTTCTTGTGGTGTTCTTGGAACTATCTTCTCTCTACGAATTCCATGCTCTGAACAATACCTATCAAAATATTTGTTGCAATATTCACCTCCATTATCTGATATGAGACACTTCAACTTCCTTCCTGTCTCAATCTCAACCAAAGATTTCCATTTCTTGAAAGTATCAAATACATCAGATTTATTATGAATACAATAAATCCAAGTTTTTCTAGTTGCATCATCAATAAAAGTAACATAATAACGACATCCACCAAGAGATGATACCTGAGCAGGTCCCCATACATCTGTATGCACAAGCTCTAATTTTTCGCTCTTCTTTTCTTTCCCAACTCTGAGAAATCTGACTCTCTTTTGTTTTCCATAAATGCAATTCTCACAAAAATCCAAATCAACATTCTTCAAACCTGGCAGCAAATTTCTTGAGTGAAGAATTTTCATCCCCTTCTCACTCATGTGTCCGAGCCTATGATGCCATAATGTTGCATCTGCTCCTTTGGAATTTAAAGCATTAACAGAGTTAGAAATACCATTGCATAAATACAATGTACCAACCTTTTCGCCTTTTGCTATTACCAGGGCTCCTTTGGTGACCTTCCAAGATTTATCTGTGAAAGTTGTAACACAACCTTCACCGCCTAACTGCCCTGTTGAAATCAGATTTTTCTTTAGATCTGGAACATGCCTTACCTCCTTTAATAGCCATTGGTTTCCATTCTATTTTTTTACAAGAACCTTACCCATTCCAACAATTTTACAGGGTTTATCATCACCCAAACGAACTTGTCCAAAATCTCCTTGAACATAGTCATGAAAATATTTCTTATCGGGTGTGGTATGGAATGAAGCCCCTGAATCTACAACCTAAGAATCAGTAACATTTTCGCAAAAAAGAATCAAAGCATCTTGTAACACATCATCTGTCACATTTGCTTCATGATTGTTTTCTTGCTGTGTGTCTCCTTATTTTCCCTTCCGAGATCTACAGTCTTTCTTTAGGTGTCCTTTCTTTCCGCATTTCCAGCACACTATCCCCGATCTGGACTTGGATCTGCCTTTCCTTGATTTATTGCGATATCCCGAGCTCTTTCCTCTTTCCATTCTTCTTCCCCTAGACTCTGCACTCAAAGCATTACTCGATGTCTCACCGGAGCTTTTCCGTCGCATTTCCTCGCTAAGGATAGCACCAACAACATCATCAAACTTTAAAGTACTAGATCCAGAGACAGAGTTACTAATGGCCATAACTAAACCATTCCAGCTTTCTGGTAATGAGCACAAGAATAACAGAGCTCTAACTTCATCATCAAATTTTACCCCTATAGAACTTAACTGACTGGTAACTGTATTAAAATCATTTAAATGGTCTGCAACAGATCCACCTTCCGACATCTTCATATTAAATAAACGTTTCATAAGAAATACCTTGTTTGAGGCTGAGGGTTTTTCATATAGTTTCGCCAACGCCTTAATCAAACCCTCTGTTGTTGTTTCCTTCGAAATATTGAAGGCTACCGACGCCGCGAGGCACAACCGTACTGTTCCGAGTGCCTTTTTATCGAGAATCTCCCATTCTGTGTCTGTCATAGCTGTCGGCTTCTTTGTTTTCTGCTCAATGGTAGGTACAGATCTTTCTGATACAGATAATATTCCATCTGCATCTTCCACAGCGGGAAGTTTTGGCTGTTAAATTTCTCGACCCTAAATTTACCATCTTCTGCCATTGCTCCCACTCGAACTAGGAAACCCTTCTTTCCTGCGAGTTTATCAGCCAGATAGACCTTCGGCTCTGATACCAGTTGTTAGAAAATTAAATATTACAGAGCAATGAAACACATAAAATATGAGGAAAACACAAGCACACAAAACACATAAAACTAGAGAGACACAGATATATGTGTTTCACCCAGTTTGGGTTACGTCCACCTCGAACAACCAATCCTTCCTTTCTATTATCCAGCAAAATTAAGAGACAAAACCTACAGCAGATCCACTGTAATATATTATGTTCTCTCTCACAGTCTCCCTATCTATTTCCCGCTCAGAGAATATGTTGGAAATGTTGTCATTGATGGCAAAGGAATTAGAAAAGGAGTAGCACCTAAACTATCCATAAGGTAAAAGAGACAGAGAGGTGGCAGAGGCAGAGGAAGCGAATATAGAGCCAGAACCGTTATCAGAAGCAGAGGCAGAGCGACAGAAGCAGCAGAGGCAGAGGCAGAGTCATTATTCCGGGAATCATTATTCGTGATGGATACATTGTTCTAACGTATGAATTGATGTCAAGTCTGGCTATGGACTACAATTCAAACCCTGTGTTTGTATGAACTTTGTAAGGGAGATAAAAATAAAATGGAGTTGATTGGAGCGCTTCTAAGCTTAATTTGCAGGTTGGTCCGTGCTAACTAAGCCGTCGAGAATTGGTTGGAATTGATTCCCGTTCTCATTGTTTAGCCTGCGGAGGAATGAAGACGTGTATTGACTGGAGCGAGCGCGAAATGGAGACACGTTGTTTGACGTGAAACTATGTGATGGAGTGTAATGAAAGAAATATAAGTAGACGGAACCTGACGTGTCAAAGGGGAGTGGAACCATGAAAGGATGGAACCTTGCGAGGGGAACAATGACGCGGTTTGGAGTGAGCAGTAAAGGTTGGAAGCGGATTTCATCGCACCACCTTTCGTCGGCAAGGGGTAATTGAGGAGGGGGGAGAGATTCCATAGAAATCTCGACGCGTGTCCCCGAGCGAAATAGGAAAACCACCGTCTAAAGTGTGCCATCGCATGTTATAGTTTGTACCAAGACGCCGAGCGATATTGTGATGAGCCGTTGATTTGGGAAGGGCCCATCGAACGGTGATCGGACGCTAGACTTGCCTGAAGTTTAATAAAAGAGCCCAGATCATATCGACAACGATTGACGGTGTAGATTCATTGCATGTGGGGTCCAGAGCCAAGATTTATTATACGGTTATGTGTTTAAAACAAAGCGTTGGATTTAATATAAAGTGCGAAGGATTATAACTTTAGTCCTAAGGTTCGGATATATATATATATATATATATATTGTGAGGAAACCATGAGCATATAAGAATTTATCTATGTTAATATATATCGAATGTTGATGCGTTGGGGTTTAAGCCAAAGTCAAGGATACTATGCAACATTTCGAAACACTGGGTAGAAAAATTTACAATATATTGGTATATTATGATGTGAGCTAATATTACAGTTGTTCTAAATCAAGAATATAAGTGCAAAGGCCCGAAAAGTTGGAGATGCATGGTTATATGCATAGAAAGAAAAATTGGGTTAAGTACTAAATTGAGTGCAGGTAATTTTATGTGCAAGTAAGTTTTAATTATTTAAATTGCTAGCCCAGAAAATGGAGTATTGAAATTGCCCAGATCGACAGTTGGATTGAGTACAAATTTGCTGTATCCATTTCATATGCACACAGAAAAAGGAAGTATGAGGCTTGACAGAGGTAAACGAAATTTGTAGAGTTGAAGAGATGTACAGAAAAGGGATTCAAAAAGTGCAGTGATAGGTGAAATATACAAATGACAGTAAACAAAGAGAATGCAAAATAGTTTCTTAAATAGCAGTAGAAAAAGACAAAATCCAGTAAAGCCAAAGTTCAGAAGAAGAGTTGAGTGATATTGAAATGTGTAACTGAAAATGTAAATATTTTTGTAATTAATTTTTTATTGTTTGTGATGCAAAGGCAAGTATCCTAAGGAAAATAAAACTCCCACTGTAGCATGGAAATTTGTACATATTGTTATATTTTTAAAATTGAGTTGGATAAAGGAATAAGAAGACAGAAGCCAAAGAGTCATGACTGTTCACTCCAAATTCCTTGTGAAACACAAACAGTCATGTGAGGATCTCTATATATAATATCAATTTGATATGCACAAAAAGGAGGTTAGAGAGAGAAAATATAGAGAAGGCAGAGTATAGAAGTGTAAGGCAGAGAAGATTAAGAAAAGAAGAGCAGAAAGAGAAGCTACAAAATAGAGTTGATATCTGAGGTAAATCAGCGAACCTTCAGTTTGATAAATTGAGGAAGTTGGACCTTCCCTATCAAGTTGTGCCTTGATAGCCGCCGGGTGTAGCGGACCGAGGTTGGAGCCTCCTCGTAGGTTGGTGCCCGTAGAAAAACAAAGGGTGAGAGGGAGGTGGAGGCTTTCCTTTGCATCAAAACAATAATAAGATGTGGTTTTCCTTTATGGGTTTCCACTTATATCCGTGTTCCCGTGCATGATATTTATGTGTTGATCCTGATGATATCATCTCGCTTAATACCACAAGCTCAGATAAGTCTATCAAGTTATATTATATTACACTACTACATTTGGTGGAAATTCCGACACTTGGTTCCGACGCTTTTGACCAAATGTCGGAAATTTCCCCAAATTTTTTCCATCCCGCCCAAAACCGTCGCTATACCGACGTTTATAGAAAAGTGTCACAATACCGACACTTAGAAAAGTGTCGCAATTGTGACGTTTGGAGGAAGACGTGGCAATTGCGACACTATGGCCCAAAGCGTCGCTATTGCGACGACTGCCTCCAAACGTCGCAAGTGCGACACAATGTCTAAGTGTCGCAATTGCGACGTTTGGAGGCCTTCGTCGCAATAGCGACGCCTTTTCCGCCATCGGTATAACGACACTTATATGCGCGCTAAATAAAAATACGAAACTTATATGCGCACTACATAAAAATGATTTTATTGTTTCGTATTCGTCGCAATAACTACATTAACGTCTGATATCACGCGCACATTTGCCCTCCGCTCTTGCTGAACATCATTCGCCCTCAGCATTCGCCCTCAGCTCTTGCAGAATAGCATTTGCCCTCAGCATTCGCCCTCAACATTCGCCCTCAGCTCTTGCAGAACAACATTCGCCCTCAGCTCTTGAAAAATGGTAAGTTCTTACTGTATGCCCTTCCTCCTATAGTAGGGTTGACTCTATTTGGGTTTTTTTGGTCAATTCCATTGGATTGTGTTAAGCTATAGGGTTCTCTCTAGATGTCAAGAATCAAGATTCAATACTCCCTCTATTATCTTCATCACCCAATACAAGATTTAAATTTTTCCCAAAGAAACGCTTTATTAATTGGGCAAACCCATTATTTCTCCTTGCTTTAAAAACCCTACATTTAAATGAAAAAAAGCATTGAATTTCAACTACAAAAATCTATTAGTGTTCAAATGTACATGTGTGCTACATTAACGTCTGATATCATGCACGCATTCGCCCTCCGCTCTTGCAGAACAACATTCGCCCTCAGCTCTTGCAGAACAACATTCGCCCTCAGCATTCGCCCTGAGCTCTTGCAGAACATCATTCGCCCCCCCCCCCCCCGCTTCCGAGCTCCGTGCAACAACATCTCGCCCCGCATTCGCCCGCCCTTGCGTAACAACATTCGCCCCGCATTCCGCCCCCGCCCATTGCAGAACAACATTCGCCTCGCCCTCTTAACAAAAAGATTCGCCCTCAGCCTCTTGCAAATGGTAAGTTCTTACTGCGAGGCCCTTCCTCCCTATAGTAGGGTTGACTCTATTTGGGTTTTTTTGGTCAATTCCATTAGATTGTGTTAGGCTGTAGGGTTCTCTCTAGATGTCAAGAATCAAGATTCAATACCCTCTATTATCTTCATCACCCAATACAAGATTTAAATTTTTCCCAAAGAAACGCTTATTAATTTGGCAACCATTATTTCTCCCTGCTTTAAAAATCTTACATTTAAATGAAAACAAGCATTGCATTTCAACTACAAAAATCTATTAGTGTTCAAATGTACATGTGTGCATCACTTGTGTAGGGTATTCCTTTTCCACTTTCACATTATCTAAGAATGTGTGCAGTATAGTTCATATATTTTGTGATTTAGATTATCTTGAAAAAGGAAAGGTAAATTATTTCCCATGGAAAAAGAAGGTTTTCCCTTTTTACTACTGGAAATGGTACAACAAAGTTCCATTTCTACCCGAAAATCCTATGAAACAGAACCAAATAAAGGCCATTTCCTCAATGGACATCATTTGGCTTTGAAAATGGCCATTGCACCATGTTGTTTCTTATATTACATCACGATAGTTTCTTAGGTCATTTCTTGTTTCTTGAGATGAAAACAACCAAAGAAATTGTGAAGATCCTTTCAAGAAATAAATGACCATTTCTCAATCATATCTCAACTATTTTTTATTTTATTCAGTGGTTGCTTACTTTGAGAGAAATTTGACACTTTTATAAGGAATATAACATAAAACACAAAATGGGAAGGAATTGATGATGTAGATGACCTTTAGTTGTTGTCAATTAAGAATTGATAATACACGATGCATGTTCTGTACTACAAACTACATTCCTTCCTGGAGTTAGGACACAGAGTATTGAATCAAAGTTGTAGTTTCTAACTTCTTGTATTGGTTCATCAATCTTGAAATTCATACATTGCATGTCTTCATTGCTTCATGTTTGAATAATTTGCATCATATCGTACAATAGGAAATTAGGAATTATGATTATTATTACTTTATGGATCCGTTAAGTTACTTTTAAGTTTGCATGGTTTAGTGTGAAATTATTCTAGTGTGCCCCTAGGCCCAGGTGAAGGAATGCCAAGGACTGAGAACCCTAGTTTTTAAATGGTATTGTTTCTTATACCCAAAAAACCCTCAACATCACTTCTTATTAGTTCTTAACAATAGTGTTGTAAAAAATTTGAGAATTGATATAGAAAAATCTCGCACTTCTCAAGATAAAGTCCTAAAGCTAAAGTGTGATACCATGTGTAATTCAATAGCCCCATTGTCACCTCACCAACCTCTTTTCACTTCGGGCTAGCTCTCCTCCAACTCAAGGGGGTTCTCCCTAGTAGATGTTACGAATCTAATGGCCCAACCAAACCAAGTCAAGAGCCCCCTAACTCTCTATGTTTACTACTATCAATCAAAATATTGAACAATAGGGTCAGACATGCATCCTGAAGATAAAATTGCCAGGGTATTTTTGGGTAATTTCAAAGGAAAAGTCCCCAAACACATATAATCAAGGAATTATAATGTGATTTCAAACATTAAATATCAACAAAATCGTTTAAAGGATATTGAAAGGAAAAAGGTGATGGAAGATAGAAAGTGCCTTACTTAAATGCTCTAAGGATTTTTCAATAGTTGCTCCAAAAGCTTCACTTCAAGGCCCTTCAAGATCGTCTCCAACAATGCTATACCATCACCTTCAACAATGTTGCTCCAAAAATGTCCTCAAGGTCTTCACAACAAGTTTACTAGAAGTTGCTCCAACAATATATTCAATAAGGTCTTCATTGTCAACTCGTCTCTTGTTTGGGTGCCTTAATGTGCAATGACATGTTTCCAGGACTTAATTCAATGCAAGGCATATTTGAAACTCTAACTCTGTCTTCCGGTGTCTTATTAGAAATTATTTCAGTTTTCATTTTGTGTTTTCAAGTTAGATATTGTTTTCAAGTTTTTACATTTATAATTTTATCGCAATGTGGCAGACTGATCAGAGCAGTGCAGGAACAACCCCGAGACAGGATGATCGCGGAAAGAGGCCAGCGGAAGAACATGTAAAGTGCCAGCATTGCTCTATCTTTATGTATTTTAGTTATTTACATAATTGAAATAATATTAATTTTGTTCAAATATGCAGACACCTAGCCATGGTACGCCTGATGATTCCCTCTTTGAGGAAGAGCTTTCTTCATCCCTATCTCCAGTGTTCTTGTTGTGAAAAAAGGCACGAGATGCAAGGTCAGAATTTAATACTTTGATAGACGCGCCTCAAACACCTGAAACAGAAGAGAGGATAAAACAAATTATGAGCCATCTAGAAACATATCAGGTAATAATAAAAAGTCAAAAGGATATTTTTTTTGTTCTGCATGAGATGAATTGTGATAGTTTGATTTTTAATTTTTACATTGACTAAACTAACAAAAAGTTCTTTTGTATGTAGCGTTTTTTGGCATTTGCTGAACCCGGTGTTGGTGGTAGTGGGACACAAGGGTAAGAGATTGCCCAACAACCCTCTTGTACACCTTCTACTCCTTTAGGTGCTAGCCAAGAAACACACCCTGCCCAAGCAGACACCCAGCCAACCGCTGAACGTGTTGGCAATGATGAGGCTGATATGGCCAACTACATTATTGCGTTTCCTGGAGCTACACGTGTCAGCTCCACAGGGACCATTAATGGCACGTTGTTGGTGGACGATGAAGGTGTCCCTATAAAGCATGTACAACTCCCAGGTAAATTTTAATATTTTAACTATTTCATGTACTTTATCTAAAACATATTTATCATGATTTTTATTTTTAAATTAATGATAATATTTTTTTTTTTTTTTGGTTTTATTCTGTGTAGGAAACAATGAGTTCTACAGGATTCTGGAGAGCCATGCGTTGGTAATTTTTGGCCCAACCATATGTACAGGGTGGAATTCCCAAAATTCCAACTTGAAAAAAGAACTTCTAGATTATCTAGAAGCCCTTTTTGGGGTCGGCACATTTGACAGAAAAGCGGTGGCTCAGGTAGCCGGCAAATATTTGAAATATACCAGGGACACCTATAGGACGTAATTGCAATTTAACCCTAGATATGAGCGTCCTCTCGCAGTTTCAGAGAGTGAGTGGAGAGCACTCATCCATGACGGAAAAGAGAAAAGGGCAAAGAAAGAAGGAAAAATGCCAACTGGACCCGCAAGGTAAATTACAACTTTAATTCAATAGCTTTAATTTTCTCTATGTCTAAAATAAAAGTGTGCTATGTCATATCTGACTTTAATATTTTGATGCTAGGTTTCCTGACACCTCAAAGGCAACCAAAGCTAGGATTGAAAAAAAGGGCCATCACAAGCTAGGCCAGGGCGGCTACTTGAAATTGGCCGTAAGAATTGTAATTAAGTAGCTAAACATCTTATAATTAATTGTATCGCCTTCCAACGTTTTTGTAATCCTATCAAATATGATTAAAAATACACAATCATATGTAATGTAGGGTGATGACTTCGGAACAGAAACTATAGAGGAAGGTAAAAATATCGCTTTCCATTTTGGCTATCAAGCCGTAGTTGAATGTCGCAGAAGCTTGGGGCAGGTCCCAAGATCCAGAATGCCTGATAAGGTAAAACATTAACCTTTCAATATGTTTGTTTTCATCCATAAATTTAATGTCTAACAACTTTGTTTAAATAAGGGGAGCAACACTACCGACGACACAAATAACCCAATTTTAGAGCCAAATGTAGATGATCCTCACGTGCAACCTGATCATTGTAGTAGGGACCAGGCCGACAATGCTACTATCAGTGAGGGCCGTGACGGTAATTAATTTCCACTTATAATTTTTTCTAATTATACCTTGATGGTTTTCCTTATAACTTTTTTTGTTTAAATGATAGAGAATGTTTCCCTTGAGGATCTTACCACCAGAGAGGAAGACAGGGCAACAGTCCCAACGACGACAACTGGTGCACCAGGTAAATAATCTCATTGAAATTTTTTTTATTAATATTATCGAACTAGTTCAATGATATTTAAAAACTGACAATTAAAATTTAATATTATCTGTTTTTGTAGGCGATGCCCCGTCACTGGATGAGACCAGACATCGTGACTACGCAACTAGGTCAGCGGCGACAACTGGTGCACCAGGTAAATAATCTCATTGCAATTTTTTTTATTAATATTACCGAACTATTTCAATGATATTTAAAAACCGACAATTAAAATTTAATATTATCTGTTTTTGTAGGCGATGCCCCGTCACTGGATGAGACCAGACATCGTGACTACGCAACTAGGTCAGCGGCGACAACTGGTGCACTAGGTAAATAATCTCATTGCAATTTATTTTATTAATATTACCAAACTAGTTCAATGATATTTAAAAACTGACAATTAAAATTTAATATTATTTGTTTTTGTAGGCGATGCCCCGTCACTGGATGAGACCAGACATCGTGACTACGCAACTAGGTCAGCGGCGACAACTGGTGCACCAGGTAAATAATCTCATTGCAATTTTATTTATTAATATTACCGAACTAGTTCAATGATATTTAAAAACTGACAATTAAAATTTAATATTATCTGTTTTTGTAGGCGATGCCCCGTCACTGGATGAGACCAGACATCGTGACTACGCAACTAGGTCAACGACGACAACTGGTGCACCAGGTAAATAATCTCATTGCAATTTTTTTTATTAATATTACCGAACTAGTTCAATGATATTTAAAAAATTACAATTAAAATTTAATATTATCTGTTTTTGTAGGCGATGCCCCGTCACTGGATGAGACCAGACATCGTGACTACGCAACTAGGTCAGCGCCGACAACTGGTGCACCAGGTAAATAATCTCATTGCATTTTTTTTTATTAATATTACCGAACTAGTTCAATGATATTTAAAAACTGACAATTAAAATTTAATATTATCTGTTTTTGTAGGCGATGCCCCGTCACTGGATGAGCCCAGACATCGTGAATACGCAACTAGGTCAGCAGTGCGGGTTGAAAGGCACGAAACAGGAGCAGAGTACGATGATATTGATGATGTAATTAGGAGCTTTAAAAATAGGAAGAAGAAAAAGAAAATTTGACAATGTAAAATATTGTATTATTATAAGACAAACGTTACCATACTTGAAACGTTTTTTGCGTTATATAAAAAACTCATTTATCATACTATTTTTATGTCAAGCATTAATTGCAATGTTTCCTTGCGTACTTTTTGTTGAATTGTTTTTTTAATAGTTATTGAATATTTTTTTTTATGCTCATGAAAGTAAAAAATGAAATATAGATCGGGTATTGGGGAATTGAGAGTGATGTGAGGGGGGGGGGAGGGGCCATAAGAGCTTCCACCTTCACGTGGTTGGCCCTGTTTAGTAGAGAATAATTTATTGGAGCGATTTAATCTTGGAGCAAACCTCGCTCGATCCAGCGTAGCAACAAAAAAGTCAATGTTGACTTGGTTGCTACTCTTTCAGATCGTGGGAGGCTTGTTCCAAGTTCATGCGACTCCAATAAATTGTTCTTGAAATGAAGAGGAGCTTATTCAGGTATGTTTTGACATTTTCAACATATGTTCTAACATTATCATAAGAATGCATCTTAGAGTAAAAAATACTACATCAATTACTTATATTTATTGTATAGATAATGATGGATTTTGATTGACTTGGCAGTGCAGGTACAAATCCTCTTGCATCATGAGCAATACAACTTGTCAACCAGGGTCATGTCCATGATATTTTTTCTTGTGCGCTTGACCAGGTTCGTAATGTCACATTTTGTAAGTTCATTTACAGTTCATAATTCAATATTAAGCTTGTTCATGATTATTATCTAGGTTTTTTGTATGTGTTTTTTCATCTATTTGATTGTAAGCAACTCTGCATGTTTCCTGTTGTTCACTATGATTTCTCCCATTAACACTCCCAGGATGAATCCAAATTTATTGTTACATAGGTTACTTTATCGTTACTATGATTTCTCCATTTACGATTTCATAGGTTACATCATGTAAAGTTGTCAATCTCAGGTTGGTGATGAGCTTTAGTTCTCCAGATTTGGGGCTTTTCTGATATTTTCTCCCTCATGTCATTCCTGCATCACCTCGTTGTTTGAGCATGCTAATTTTCTACCACTTGTACCAATTGGCACATGTAAATCCCTGAGTGGTGCCACATTTCACCTATTTTCAGTGAGAGTTTAGGGTTTCTCTAACATAGCTTCAGAAATCCGATTCAGTGCCTGCTTGAATATTGTCACATAATACTCATGGTTTGGATTGATGAGCATGTTCTGAATGGTTGGTTGATTCATAAGAACCACCCATATAGTCATCTTGATATATTTCAGAAGTTTTCTCGGGTTTCCTTTTTCACCATTTCTAGTGGGTGGGATGGTGTGGGGTGATCGATCAATACTGGTGCTCTTGTAGTAGGGAATTTGTTTTTTGGGATATAAAGGAGAATTTGATGTAGATATCCCATTGGATGCATTCATAGATGGGCACGAGAGGTCAAGAATTTAAATTAAAAATATGCAACCTCTAGCATGGCAACCCGAAGGCCGCGAGAGACACTGGTTAAAGATTGTTTTGTGCTGGCCTTAATATAGTCGTGATTTCTTTCTATTATCTTAATGCAAATATATAGTCCGGTCTCATTAAAATGAGGATTGTGGTTGTATTTCTCTTTGGTTTTTTCTCTCTTAATGCTCCAGAGGTTGCCAAAAGTTGCGATAGTTGTTTAGTTTGCCTGTTACAACTTAAAAGTGGTTTTTAGCAATGGGAGTCATGTTTTTTAAGGTTCATACTAATATGAAGATCTTGTAATTATATATTCAAGATAAGAGAAGATGGCCTCTACTTTGGGCAGTATGACAACAATTGCCACATCTACCTCATTGGGTAACAATGGAAAGGGGAAGAAGTTGGGTGCAATGTTTGATAATTATGGCAGACAATTGTCTTCTCTTTCAGTTTTTTCACCCATTTCTTTTAATCGCTCAAGCAGAAGAGGGACTCTGAGATTACGCGACAGAGAGAAGGTAGTTAATACAAGAGCTATGGAAAAGGAGTTGTACTTCAACAAGGATGGCTCACTGACAAAAAAATTGCAGGTCAGAGAAAAAATTATGTTTAAAGGAAGGTCACCTGCACGTGAAACTTCACTGCGGTGGATCTTTCCTTGTCCACTTATATTTGATTTTAATGTGTTATTTTAATTTTTCATGGAGGGTTGTTTTGGCATATGGTCTAGCATTCAATTGCACACTTACTGAAAGCATTGTCAATTTGTCTTGCAGGCGGTGTGAACAAACTTGCCGATCTTGTTGGAGTCACCCTTGGGGCGAAGGGAAAAATGTTGTCTTGGAGAGCAAGCATGGTTCTCCGAAAATAGTTAATGATGGTGTGACAATAGCTAAGGAGGTAATTTGTAGATGTGTGCTCTGGTTTTCTTTTTAACGTTGTATTAGTTCTCCCTCTTAAATGTCTTAGATTTGGTAGGCATAATTTGAAAACTCAAAGGTGAAAGGAAACATATTTGTTACCCAGTGGTCTACTTGGCCTATGGACTAGCCACATTAGAGTAATGCATAAATCTTTTCACAACAATAAAAGGAAAGGGTTATGGCTGAGTAAAATTTTATTGTTATTGACAGTGTAATGAAATGTATCTCAATGCTATGGTTTTGGCCTTTTTATTGGTTGAATTAGAGGACCCAGTTGAAAATATTGGGGCCAAGTAGGCTGGTTTTCCTTTTTGCTGATGGTTTGGTGTATCTAATTGAATTAGTTGCCTAAGGCATTTTTGGTTGCAAACTCCTTTTCATTTTTCATACAGTATTGGCCTTGTGGAATACATTTGAATGTGTGGTCTTGTTAGATCTACAACATTTGTAGTTGTTTAGTCTTATGGCCGAGGTGCACTTTTATTATGGAAATAGTTGATGCAATATTGTCATTTAATCCTTACTGCAGGGTAGCATGTTGAAAAGTTTCTTGTGAAACATTTGGTATTCAAAATGACACTTGATCCTATACAGCATCATGCACTTGACTTCAAAATTCATATTCAAAGCGTGCCAGACAATTCTTGCAAAATTTCAAATATTTATGTTGTTTTAAACCATTATCTTTTTCATGTATTGGATGCTGAAAATGAGAAAAAGACTTTGGTATGAAACCAAATGGTGAATAATTTCTAGCAAAACAACCACTTCCAAGACATGATTTAGAAGTAGAACATATGTACTTATGAAGCATAGAAAGATATCCTTGATGCATTGTCAATGTTTGGCTAGGGTTATTTTTGGAGAAAATAACTCCTTATTCCTAGAATAGTGATCTTCAATACAAGTAAATGCCAAAGAAGAGAGATCATCGTGTGACGCAACAAAACTGAAATTGGACCCCCAAGGAGAGCTGGTGTGTCTACAATCGCTCTGTCAGCATTTTCCCTTGGTGTACCCCGTTCTTTTCCTCCAGCCTGAGTCTTAATTGACTTCTTCTTTTTTCGGGTTTATTTATCAAATTCGTAGAATTTGATAAATAAATACTATCCACAATGGTTGGACTTTAATTTATATTCTCGACTTTATATTATCTCCAATCCTTATAACCAATGTTTAACTTTCAACACTTTGTATTTATACTCCACGTTTATTTTTAAATAAATAACTTGTAGTGAACTTTCGGCTCTATATTTCACCACCCAGCCTTACAACAATCACGCTCCAGACTTATGCTAATTATCCGCCAATCGCTTAATTAAACAATTTCATTATACTCCGGCCCCACCTATATATATCAATAACCAATCAAACACTCGTATCGTACCTGGCTATCCTCCGCACACCTTAGTTAACCTCCGAGCAAGTTCAACGTGCGACCACCGTCCGATGGCCCTTCTCCAAATCAACGAATCTTGGCAATTTCGCTCAGCTTCCAACGTCGGGCTTTAACGTGCGATGGCGCGGGTTAAACGGTGGTTTTCCAGGGGTCACTTCGCCATGTGTCGCATTCCCTATGGAATCGCTCGCGAATAGGAAATACCGCCTACTCCGCAAAAGCGGTGCGATATGGGCAACCTGCTTTTGTGATTCCGCTCGTGGTTTTGGTACAGGGCTTGACCACGGGTGCAAGTCTGGTTCCGCTATCCTTTTGTTTGTTAACTCATGTCTAATCCTCGGGTCAGGTTCCGAAAGCACAACAATTTTGTCTCTTTATTAAGCGGGATTTTTATATTTGAACAGTTTTCACGACCCCGGTTCTCTACACAGACCTCGCCTTCGGGTGGGGTGAGTTCACAGGGTTATCCAACAATTTACGGGAATTCAAAGACAAAAGAATGGAATTATCAGTACCCAATCGCCTCACAGTTAAACAATTCTTCACAATTAGCAGTTCAAGATAATTCAATGGCAACTAAGCTTGGAAATCATTTAATTGGAAACAATTGTTCACACATAGAGGTTTATTGCAGAAATCCCCTCTCTACTCTCCTCTTCCCTCTCTACTTTTATTCATCCGAGGAATTACAATTTATATACATAACATATGGCTCTTCGGTTCCTTTGAGAGGACCGTTCTAGAAATCAAAAGGTCTAATTATAATAATTCAACTAACTGAAACTGTTCGACTCCTACAACTCTAACTAGTCTAAGTAATACAATCAACTGAGGTATTGACACCTAGCTGTTACAACTCAAATGTTTTCGAACCCTCCTAGCCACAACATGTGGACAAAACCTCCTACATTGTTGGCTAGTGCCTAATGCCCTTGCATCATCGTGTGACATAAACCTATTAACAAAAGTGAACAGGGAATGATTATTAATTATGGCATACTAAGTTGTCAGTGATTTTGACTATTTGTCTTTAACATGTAAAAATGTTAAATTCCAAACTTACATCATCATGGTTTGACATCATGAACTTGACTAATTGTCCACCATGCTCATAATTTCATTGTTGTCTTCATATCTATAAACAATGTTTCAAATAATAATAATAAAGTTCTATAAGAAAAATCCAGACCTCCATGCTGCTGCTCCTTGTGAGACAAAGTCAAAATTGTATTACACAATCTGACACATAAGAATCTCCTATATCCCGGTGGTATGTATCCAAATTCTTATAATAGTGTCTTCAAGACTTATGTTGACATTGCCAATGAGATATTTAAGAAATGAAAGATGGAGCCTTCTTCATTGTTGTATATGTAACAATATTTTATTAATATAAAGATTGATGGTTTTATCTTTCTGAAAATGAAATGTAAAAATAATTTATTGTGGTCAATTGAAAAGTTTTTTTTTTTAATCTTTTCATTATGGAAGGGCGACATAGATATATGCCCTTCTAATTGAAATTCGGACCTGCCCTTCAAATTTGATCACTGTGTGGGACCTTAACAAACAATAAAACTATTCCACCGCGCGTTATATAAAACATATAACAAAACCTTTGTCAAAACTTCAAACAAACCCTTTAGCTGTGGGTATTTCATCACGAATTGATCATTTTACCATGTACCTTCTTCTAGAGGAATATTATTCCACTTGATTAGGTACTTCATAATGGTTATATGTCAAAGAGATACAAAATGTTTATCTATAACTTTTTGTGGTTCAAGAATCAACTTTCATTCTTCATCTAATTTTGGAAGTTCTATTTACATTGGCATATTTTTTCCCAAAATCTTTTTTAGGCAAGATACATGAAAAACCTTATGAATGCAAGAAGAAGGAAAATATAACTTCTATACCACTTGTGCAATCCTATGAATAATTATTTAGGGCCATAACAATTTTGCAGTGTGGAAAAAGTCGGCAAAAAGTCCCGACTTTTTGAAAAAATCCCGAATTTTTCCCGGAGCCGACTTTATTGGCCGACTTTTTGCCAACTTTTTCATCCCTGAAAAAGTCGCGATTTTATCCTTGAAGTCCCGACTTTTTTCCGAATTTTTCGAAAAAATCTTGAGTGAGGTAGTTTCTTTAATAATTTTTTAATTTTTTTTGAAAAAATCAGGATTTTTTCCAAAAATGAATATTTTTGTATTTTTTTAGTTTTGCCGACTTTTTCAAAAAATTCCCGACTTTATCGAGTATTTCAACTTTTGGACCCTTTCCAATTTAATCCCAACTTTGAATTTTTCCACATTGCATTTTTGAGCTAATTCTTTATTCTTCTTTTTCTTGAATGAAGATTGCTTATAATGCTATAATCTAAAAAATACCCAATTACCCTCCTCAAATTATCTTTCACTTCAATGTTGTTCCCCTTGTTGTTTTATCATGTTTCATGTCATTTTAAGGTTTTCCATAATAATTTTCAAATTTTCTTTAGTATTTTCCATATGTGACTCTGTTTCCTATACTTTGGACTTATCTTGCAAAAAGTATGAGATACTAAGAGTTGGATATCCATAAAGGGCCTTAAATGGGGAAATTTTAGTAGATGTGTGATAGGTAGTATGATAGTATCATATTACCATTCTTCCTTGAGGAACCCACTTCATCCATTAAGATTGCTTTTCTAAAGAGTAACATTGTAGATAACCTTAAAAACATTTGTTAACTATTTTTGTTTTACCATTTGATTGTGTTTGATATGTAGAACTCATGGCAACTAGTGTTTCTCCACTCATATTAAATAATTATTTCCAAAAGTTTCTTGTTACTATTACTTTAGGAAAACCGTGAAGACTATGAATTTCTTTCACGGACACTTCTGCCACTTGGCTTGTTGTTTATGTACTTTGAGCTCTACAAAAAAAATCTACAAAATTTGTCTATATAAATGACCACAAAAATGTAATACTTACCTTTATATTTCAGTAACCCCGTAATAAAGTCTATTGATATATCTTCTAGTCTTTGAATATGTATGTGGAATGGTTGAAGTAACCCTAGAGATTTTACTATCTCTCTTTTATTTATTATGCAAACCCGACCTTCTCTTACAAAATTTTGAATATCTTTCTTCATTCCTTCCAAAAATATATTTTTTGATCCTTTGAGATGTTTTAAGGAACCCTGCGTCCTACCATCAGAGAGACATGGGACTCCCTTAATATTTGTTTATTCAAATATGCTTGCGTGCAATAAAATATTGTACATTTGCACCAAAGTATATCTCTCTTTCACTCCCAATGCTCCATAGAGTTCATCCCATCCTTTATAAATTTTAGTTTTTGCTTAGTACTATTGTCATTTTTCCATTATGGCAAGCTTCTTCTAGCCACCTAGGAATAGAAAATGTAATTGGATATAAATTTGAGGCCTCTTCTATTTTAGAAAGAGCATCATATACTAAATTTTCCTTACCCTTTTTGCAGATTATTTCAAAATTAAAACTTTGCATTTTTTCTCCTCATTTTTGTTAATCTTCTAATGAAAATCATAGCTTCAAAAAATACTTTATGCTATCATGGTATATCTTGACTTTAAATTACCTCCCAATGATATACTATCCCTATTTTTTATTGCATGTAATATTGCTTCCATTTATTTTTCATACGTAGATTTCACCAAATATTTTCTTTGAATTCCTTGCTTTTAAAAGCCAATGATATCCCTTATTGTGTTAATGTTACGTAAATTCCTTGTCCTAGTGCCTCACACTCTACTATGAATGTTTTACCAAAAGTAGGTGCACCGATGTTGGTGTAGAAGACATGGCATCCATTAAAAGAGAGAATGCCAAAGTAGCCTCATCATTCCATATAAATGATATTTTCTTCAAGAGATATGTGAGTGGACTTGAAATGCATGCATAATTTTTAACAAATGATCAATAATATCATGTAAGTCTAAAAAATCTTCTAAGAACCTTGATTTTCTTAGGAATAGGTCATTTTGTAATAGCTTGCATCTTTTGAGGCTCCGACTTCACTCCTTCCTTTAAAACAATATGAACCAAATACTCAAATTCTTATTTCCCAAAAGCACATTTGGATATTTTTACATAAAAATGATTGTTCTCACTAATTTATATAACTTTTCCACATGTTTAGTGTGGTATTCCCATGATTTATTATAAATATGTGTATTATCAAAGAAAACCAACACAAATTTTATAAGATGGGATCAAATAAAATTGTTCTTAAGTCGAGCCCGCCGGACTTCAAACGGCGATAAACCATAATTCAAACCAAATTCGCGTTCCAAAATAGCCTGCTGACGTCGGCCAATTTTGTGACGCGAAAACCAAATGAATTCCACCCTAATATTTTTCGGGTTCGAAGTTGGGCTGGCGTACAGAGGGAGAGTTGTAACGTGAATTTCTTATCAAATTCGCCCTAATCTTTTTCGGGTCCAGATTTCCACTGCGCGAGCGGCCCAAACAAAGATCCGCTCCTATCCCTCTGTGACGAAACCATCGTACATGCTGATGTCATCAATCAAAACCCGCCACCCTTTTGACTTTGTAAATAAAACAAATTGCGTCTGCGTCATTTTCATTGTTCCGTGCGCTAGCCAGTCTTCCATGCAACAAAATTCAAAAACCAACTGTTAACGCTTGCTGACCGTTACCTTGCTGAAGAGAATTGAAGCCGAGTATTTCAGGGTTCTTCTGTCATAACCAACGCCTGTTTAAACACGTTTCATTTCCCATAAACAGGTATTTATTCCAATTCCCCACTAAACTCTGTAAAAAATCCCGGTTTTAGTTTTAATTCTGCACTAAGGTCTGAAAAGAAGTTCAGTTTGGTCTTTTTCGTTCCCAGAACTGCAATTATATTCCCAAAACTGGTAATTGTGCCCCTTTTCCACAAAAACCCCGAAATTCCATTTCTGAATCCACAAGAACCAGAAATGGAAGTTCCCGTAGCTCTGAATGTCGTGCCCATCAATGCCCCTCACAAGGACTTGGATTATTTGCCTTTAGCCGATATGGATTTTCAAATTAAGGACTTGCGTCTCAGTGAGAATCCTCTTCGAATATTTTGCCGCTGCAGAGACAATTATTTGAATGGTTCTGACATCTTTGGACTTTTGGAATCAAATCTTCCTATGTACCTTCTCCCCTCAGTCCATATTTTTCCTGAGTTAATCCATTATTGCTACGCAAATTATGATCCCAACCAACGAGAAGTTTTATCCCCAAGTCAAAATGTCCTTTTCCCAATAACTGCTCAGTCCATAAATGAAATGCTACAATTCCAACCTGGTCAAGCTCTCACTCCCCTGTCCATGTTTGAATTACTTGAGAAATCTACTAAGTTATCCCATGAAGAGTTAAACCGCCCATGCCAAACCTTCATGTTACCAGAGCATCAGCCTAAAAACCCTCCCCCTTATGGTTATACTTTCTTTACTGATGAGGGTAGAGTTATTTTAAACATGATATCTTCCATAATGGGCTTCAATACTAGTGAGTATGTTGATCAGTTAACCCTAGTATTGTTATCCATTTTTACCCCTCGACAGCCTCCTGCTGTCAAGTACGATTTTGCATCTTATATTGCTGACAAAATCCATGATCAGTTCATGAGATTTGAGAATGAGAGAGTATTTAAGTATTCTTCTATCATATATCATCTCATGATTTACTTTCAATCAGAAAATTTCCCTTTTTATGTTAAGAAACTTGATGCCAAAGGGAATCCTAGGTCAGTCATCTTTTGGTCTGCCATTACTCACAATTCCTCTGATTCTCCTTATTCCTATAATGAGTTTGTCGACCTTTTTTTTCATCCTGCAACTACCTTGTTGACAGGAGTCTCTCCTCCTAGAATTAATAATGAAATCAAGAAAATCCTTCAGCTCTCAAAGCAGTACAAGATAGGTGACTGGTACCTATATCAAAACTACACAGAGATTAGGATATATGGATGTGAATTATGCCCATTCAAACTACCCAAGTATGTCCCAATGAGACTCTTTGCATTATAATATTTCAGGCAGATGAATAATTCAGATATAATTCATTTTTGCAATGCAAAGAAAAAGGCTCAACTCAGGATCAAGAGCCAATTAGGTCCCTTCATTTGTAACTCTAGGGAAGCTGGAAAGGAAGCCGAAAGGATTTTATAAGACTATCTCAGACTACAAAAGAGTTTCTACTGGGTGCCTTATGATCCAAACAACTTTATCTGTGATAGAAGAATGAAAAATAAATTGTCACCATACATCCATCAAAGAATCCCAGAAATAGAACAATATGCTAATATGGATGAATGGACAAAAGGGACATTGGTTGAAAAAGATAGTGAGCAGGTCAATGTTGAAAATGTAATGAAATATCTTGAAAAGATACTTGACCTAGAATCTTTTGGACAGGTGCAGGGATCTTCTTCAGCCAGGACTTTACAACAAAATTTGCAGGAGATTAGTACAGTAGAAGTAGAATCTAAAGGAAAAGAAAAGGAGCCTGATATACAAATAATTGAAAAATTCATAATGACAGAGCAACCAGAGACTTCTAAAGAACAAGGTCAAGGACAAATTCCTCCTACTCAGATCAGTGAGCCAAAAATTTCTATTTTACAAACTCCTCTGAATATAGAAAAGGGAAAAAAGAGAGAGGCTGAAACAACTACTCCTATTGGTGGCTCTTCTGAACAGAAAGATGTTAAAAGGTAGAAATTAACTCCCCTTCCAGAAGATGAATCATTTCAGGAAATCCCTGACAGCCAGGGAAGAGAAGACAGTCAGCAAACAGGTACAGGTAGTGGGACATCCACTAATTTTCAAAAACAGGAAATACAGAGGCAACAAAGTGCAGAAATATCTTCTTTCAAACCTCCAGTAAAAACTGCCTGGGACATCAAAATAACATTCATCAATATAAAGGCCAGGAACGATCCACTTAGACTTCAAGTGTACAACCAATTTTTGAAGATGGCTCCGAAAAATCAAGAAATATTGATGTCAGCTTATGACATCCAACATGGTAATATGTTAATGAGCCATTTGAAGCCCAAGGTGCAGCAGCCTCAGACAGCTGCAGATTACGTTAGGACTAATTTTGAAGTCTTAACAAAGGATATCCATCCTTTAGATCAAATTGAGCTACACAAGCAAACATGTGAGATGATTTATTCTACTCTGACGGATAAATCAATGACGACCCATAAGTTGCAGGATTCTTTGGATAATACTAATACACAGTTGCAGCTTGAAAAAGCCTCCTCCCAGGCTAAGGATAATAGAATCAAAACTTTAGAGGAAATAATCATTGGTTTGGGTCATAATCCTAAATATGTGAAAGGTATTGAAGCTTTGATCAAGAGAAAATATGATGATATTGCAGCTCTGAGAAAACAATTAAAGTTACCGGCCTCAAGACATCCACAGACTGCAGAAATCATCAAACAAAATTATGAGGAAGAACTAATGGATTTGCTCTTAAAATTGAATGAGCAACTTACTGCAACTGAAAAAGAGCTTGAGAATTCATTAAAAGATAAGCAGGCAAATATTCCAGTATCTACAGCAGGAGTAGTGACAGGTACAGCAACAACAGGTCAGCCAGCAGAATTGTCACAGAGCAACACTGCAAATTTGAACACTGATGAATTAAAAAATTCAATGGAAGATATGAACATTCAGGCCATAGAGCTTCACAAAAAAAAGGAACAATTGGCCACTCTAGAACATAAATATGATCTTTCAAAAATGAGTGTTGCTGATAAAACAAGAGAAGTGAACAAATTAGAAAAAACAGTCAAAGCATTGGAAAATGATCTCACATTGGAGAAACCTTTAAAAGAAATAAATGAAATTCTTTGGGATAATATCATTCAATCAATAAAGGATGTTTGGTCCTCAATTCAAATAATGGATGAACAGAATAGCTTATTTAAATTGGCTCTGGATGAGATTGAGAGATCAAGACAAGAGTTGGGAAATATGCCAGAAGAGGCCAATAGACTTATACATTTTTTGAATACTTAGACTAAGAATCAACTTGCAGAAATTGGTATTCAGGAGAGGACCGGAACAATTCTGGAAATAAAGAGAGTTTTTACTAAAAGAACTCTGGTACAGAATTTAGAACGAAGGTGCTCAGATATGCAAGAAGAAATCATTGCCTTCAGAGAAAGATTGAATATTTTGTTAAATAGAGGATTGCCCAGTCCTATAGTTGTAGAAGATAAGCTAATGGACCTTGATAGTTATGATGAAAAATTGAACAAATATGCTGATAATCAAGCTAGTTCTTCAACTAGTTCATCAACAGCAGCATTGCCTACAGGGAAAAACCTTCATGACAAATTGGAGAATTTATTTTATCTTGAGCATGAAGTAAATCATTTGTTCCCAAATCAGCCTAATTTCTTCAGATATACTGAGGCTGATGAAACACTAAGAAAGTTGCAAAGGACCAGAGTGCCAGAAGTTCAATGGTGGGAAGAAATGATGGAACTTTTGTAAAAAAATATCCTTACATAAATTTTTGCCTATTTACCATAGTATATCATGATAAAAAGGATAAAAGGATGAACAAAGGTCAAAGAGTATCAGAGCAGTTAAAGAGTATCAGTGAAACGAAATAATCAACATAGAATTACTGAAGAGGACAGCAGCAAGCCAAGATATAGGGCCTGCCTCCAGCACATTCTTAAAAGAAGGAAACAACACAACATCAATTATCATTTTTCTTATCTACGAGACCATCTGTCTCTATATTGTTGTAAAATAATTATTAGTTATCCTAGATAATATCTCAATTTGTTATGAGATATTTTGTATGATTTTTTGTATGGATATTTGGGTTCCAACTTCAGATGTGAAAATGTAATGACTTCATGGACTGTTTTACTTCATATAATATATTCAAAACAACGTTTTTTCTCTTGTGAAAAAAAAATGATTAATGTTTATCACTCTGCCTTCAAAACTAGCGATGCTGGTCTATGTTGCTGGTTTATTGATATGGTCTGATGGTCTTTTTATTTTTTGGACATATCACACTCCTCACATGATTAGCGTTTTTCTCTGTTCAAGGATTTTGGGTACTTTAATTTGTATTTGGAACAATGGACGTCGGTACTCTATCTTTTGCTTTACTATTCTACATACTGCTATTTCACTTTCTTATAGATGCCTCGGGCATATTTGGATGCTTTCTCAGATTGTCGATAATCTCCATGTGGACCGTTGTTGGGTTTTATATCAAGTCCCT
The DNA here is from genome assembly GCA_034641835.2 of Pinus albicaulis. Lineage (NCBI taxonomy): Eukaryota > Viridiplantae > Streptophyta > Pinopsida > Pinales > Pinaceae > Pinus > Pinus albicaulis. The sequence continues at coordinate 974,167,755 of CM076577.1, read as the reverse complement.
GTATGTGACATGGGGTATTTTTCTATCACTGTCTGGGGTGGGACTTCCACTTTTCTGGATGGATATTTGGGTTCCAATCTTCAGATGTGAAAATGTAATGACTTCATGGGCTGTTTTACTTCATATAATATATTCAAAATAGCATTTTTCCTCTTTTAAAGTTTCATTTTTTATTTTTTTAAATTGAACCTGCCGTCACTATATCGACGCCTTGTAAGCATCGGAATTGCGACAGATTAGAAACGTTGGAAGAGAGACAGTATAAAACCGTCGGAAGGGCGACGTACAAAATGTCGGACCACATTTCATCGGAATTGTGACAGTTTACAACCGTCGGAAGGGCAACGTCGAAAATGTCGGACCACATTGCGTCGTAATTGCGACAGTTTACAAACGTTGGAAGAGCGACGTTCAAAACATCATACCACATTTCGTCGTAATTGTGACAGTTTACAGACGTCGGAAGAGCGACGTTCAAAACGTTGGACCACATTTCGTCGGAAGTGCGATAGTTTACAAGGGTCGGAACTGCAACGGATTGGGAAACGTCGGAAGAGGGACGCTTGTTTGGAAGCGACGGAAAAAGTGTCGATAGTGCAACACTTTTTAATTGCGTCGAAACTGCGACGGTATGGTAAACCATATTCTTATTTTCATGCCTCGGGCTTGTCGCTCTTGCGATGACTGTAATATCGGAATAAGCGGCAGATTAGCCCGTTGGAATTTCCGCGAATTTTCTAGTGTTAATACTTGCTGCTTACATTCTAAGATTACTCACATATTAAATTGGATATGAAATGAAGGTGTAAATAAGTTTAATAAAAAGTTTTAAAAGTTCAGGAATGTGTTAAACTGATTCACCCCCCCTCTCAGTTTAAATAAAGGTTCAAAAATTGGTATCAGAGCTAGGTTCCCTTGTACAAGTCTAACAACTGACAGGAGATCCTAGGTTCCCAAGATGGCTAGTAAAGAAGGATGCTCAACCAATAAAGCCCCTTTCTTCACTGGTGAAAATTATGCTTTCTGGAAAATCAGAATGAGGACATACATAATGTCTCTAGGAATAGAAGTCTGGGCTGCAGTGGAATTAGGATATGCCCCAAAGGCAACTGACACAGAGAAAGAAACAAAACAATATTTTGTGGCTAACGCAAAAGCCATGAATGCCATCTTGAATGGATTATGTGAAGCAGAGTTTATTAAAGTAATGCACAAAGACTTTGCCAAAGAAATATGGGATACTCTTGAGAACATACATGAGGGAGACAAGAAAGTAAAGACTGCCAAACTTCAAGTCTATAGAGCCCAGTTTGAGAACTTAAAAATGAATGATGATGAAGACATTGCCAGTTTCTTCCTAAAAGCTGCAGAAATTATTAACAATATGAAAGCTCTTGGAGAAAAAATTCTAGAAAGTATAATTGTGCAAAAGATTCTAAGATCTCTTCCATCCAGGTTTAATCCAAAGGTGTTTGCAATAGAAGAAACAGCTGATTGGGAGACCTTGACCATGAACTAGCTACTTGGAAATCTAACATCCTATGAAATGAGGCTCCCACAGAAGAAGCCAAGTACGAGGGAAGCAGCCTTTAAAACAGAAAATAAGACAGAAGAAGAGGGAGACATATGCTCTTGCTCGGATGAAGAAGAGGCAAATTTTGTCAAGAAATTGGATAGAGGCTCAGGTAAATACAAAGGTAAACTCAACTTCAAATGCTTTAACTGTGGAAGAGTGGGACACTATGCTGCTAAGTGTCCTCACAAGAAAGTAAGGAATCAGGCTCAAGAGTCAGAGAAAAATAAATCAAAGAACTGGCAGAAAGGAAAGAATTTCAGCAGAAAATCCTTCTATGCTCAACAAGACAGCAGTACATCTGAAGATTCAGATGAATCCTCAAGTGAAGAAGGAACCTCTGAATTCTTATTGATGGCCATAGAATAACTTGAAGGTCTCCTGCTAGAAGATGAAGAAGAAGAAGGTGAAGTCGACCTTGAGGGGGAGCTAAGAAGTGCTCTAGAAGAGATTGATAGACTCAAACTGAAATGTAGAAAACAAAAGGACATTCTCCTCAAGTATGTATGAGAAGAACAGAATTCAGAAGTCCTTAAGCAGCTAAAGATAGAGCTTGAAGAAGCCAAGAAGATAGAGGACATGTTACTTAAGAAAATCAAAGAAAAAACTCAAGAACAAGAAAAGTTGGAAGAAGAAGTAGTATGTCTCAGGAAGAAATTAGAAAATGCTCAAAGGAAAGTGGTTATAAACTCTTCTCAAACAACAAGCTCTAGTAAGTTGAATGAAATTCTGGTTGCTCAAAGATCCCCTATGATAAAGACTAGAATAGGCTATGAAGGAGAATCAAGTAAAGGAAAAGAAAAGGTTGACAGAGAAATTATTTTTGTAAAAGCAAAGAAGAATGATGAAGCAGCTCAAACAATTCCTACAAAAGAAGAAATCTGCAATAAGGAAGACAGAGATCAGAAGAAACCACTAGTAGTAAAGAATGTAATAAATACTAAGACCCCTGAATATGTAAAATTTGGAAACCATCAAAGGAGATTCTTCCCTCCAATGAAGAATGCCACCTGTTATGTCTGCCACAAGTTGGGACACATTGCTGCATATTGTCATGCAAGAAGGAGTAATTCAAACCAGCAAAAGATGCAAACATTGAAGAGACTGCCTCAAGCAAACAAATGGAAGATACAACCTTACATCAGGTATGCAAATAGCTTCTATGGTTACTGCTTTTATTGTAAGGAATTTGGTCATAAAATCATTGAATGTAGAAAGTATGAACAAAGATTGATGTTTAACACCTCAAGGAGGTTTATGAATCAAAGAAATTATGCTCATACTCATAATTCTACAAAAACTATAATCAAATGCTGTATATGCAATCAAGTTGGACATATGCCCTCCAAATGTCCTCTGAAAGGATGTGATTCATCAACTCACAAAAGACACCAAACAAAAGGATGCCTCCAGTGGATAAAGAAGGAGAATAAATGTGACTTGGCTCTAACAACTCAAGACCTGAAAAGCCAGTGGTACCTGGATAGTGGCTGCTCAAAACACGTGACTGGAGATAGAAGAAAGTTTATAGCTCTTGATGAAAAGAAATCTGGCAATGTTACTTTTGGCAATGATAAATCAGGTAAGATCAAGGGAAAAGGCTCAGTCAGCATAGACAATGGCAGAGGAAAGGCCCAAGATGTACTATTTGTAGATGGGATGAAAGAAAATTTACTAAGTGTCAGTCAGATGTGTGACAAAGGCTGTGAAGTTCTTTTTAGAGCACAAGACTGTGAAGTCAGATCAAGCACCACAGGTAAGACTCTGCTCAAAGGTGTTTGAACAGAGAGCAATGTTTACATTGTGAAAGAGGAAGATGAAGCATACAATCTTAGCAAACTTGAGGAGTCATGGTTATGGCATAAAATATTGGGACATCTCAGCTTCGATCACATCATCAGACTAAGCAAGAAGAAAGATGTCAGAGACATGCCAGAAATAAAGAGGCCTTCTAATACCATATGCAAATCTTGTCAATTGGGTAAACAGACCCGCACATCCTTTAAGGCCAAAGAGGAGTTATCAACAAGAAGACCACTCCAGCTTGTGCACATGGATCTGTGTGGACCTGCAAGAACTAAAACACCAAGTGGAGAATCCTACTTCATGCTGATAATAGATGATTTCTCTAGAATGACACGGGTTGCATTTCTCAAGAATAAATCGAAGCTCTAGGGCGTAAACGCCGGGTTACACTTTTGTGAGAATCGGGGTGCGAAATTTTTTTTCAACAATAGTTCGGGCGAACATTTTACAAAGTTCGGCCGAACTCTCTAATAGTTTGGCCGAACTTTCTTATAAAGTTCGGCCGAACTCATTTTTCCGTTTAGATTGATGGCACACTGAGGGTGCGGGCAAACAGAATTTTTGCCGGAGATTGGAAAACCGACAACAAAAGTTCGGCGGAACTTCTAAGAAAGTTCGGCCGAACTGTGAGTTCGGCCGAACTATTTTCTATAAATAAATCGCCCGCGAATGTTTATGGTTTACTGTTTCCATTTCGCGCGCCTTTCATTGTTTGAGATTGTTGTCGCTCTGTTGCTCCTGCCAGCCGCCCTGGTGCTCCTGCCGTCCGCCCTGGTGCTCCTGCCGTTCGCGCTCGTCGACCGCTGCGTCGGGTATGTTACATTTACATTAAAACAATGAAATTTCTCCATTATTTGAAGTCTCAGAATTATATTTCCATATTTTTAAATGAAACTATATTACATATTTTTCAAATAGTGTTTGATCACTTCATGAGCCTGAGCGAAAATAAATTGTTCATATAATAGCTGGTTTGAAATTATATTTTCCTCGCTGACAAAAGAAGAGTGTTAAAGGTCAATCATAGAGACCCTCTCACAGACATCGAGCCAAATTTGATAACGACCGAATATAACAATCACATCCATAGTAGTTTGGCAATTGGAGAAAACCCTTAACTGAAATAAAAACCTTCGGGTGTTTTAATATTAGGAGAGTTCAACAAAGTTGCACTTTACAATGGCAACGAGACAAACATTCAGATGAATTGCATTTGAATTTTTTTGTTTGTTTGTGGTGTTACTTTTCCCATTGAAATGAAACTTAGTGATATCCTACGTGTTGTAACTGATATCTCATGGTCAATTGCAACTGTAACAGCCTTTACTGAATTGGAGTAACTAGTGGTTTTTTATTTTTTAAATATTAAATTATGGAATTTTTTTTTTAAATAGTAAACTATAGAAAAATGATAGATGGTTTTCCTTTTCTAAAATTGTTAAATTAACAATGATGAACTTATTGATCAAATTAACAATGATTAATCTATTTGTTACATTAATGTAAACAAATGCCTTGGGCCAATGTTGACAAGATGTTAGGAGATGTCAAGCTGAATTTTTTTGCATTCAATCGTGTGTTAATGGTTATCAGGATGTATGTTAGATTGATATTAACCCAGGCCTTGGCTCAAATGTTGACCAGGATATTAGGAGATGTCAATTTTTATTTTTATTTTTATTTTTATTTTTTTATTTTTTTTTCTAATATATATGTTTGTTGTTTTTCACTTTTAAAATATTTTGCACTGAACTTTGGGTCAATGTTTACTAGGATATTAGGAGATATTAATTTTTTTTTTTTGCATCCAACCTTGGGTCATTGTTAATGTTGACCAAGATGGTAGGAGATGTTAGTCTGAAATATTTCTATCAATGTTCAGGGAACATGAGACAGATAATAAGGGATTTTGAGTTGATATCAATTAGATTTCTAAACCATAATCCATCAAGTTTGAACATTAAGTATTAGCATTGAATGAAATGTTAAATTGATGTCATTATGCATGTCATCTTAAATTAGTTGTCATTGGTCACACAATGACACTCTTTCATATGTGACTTGAGTATGATTGAATTTTATTTACTTCAAATTTTTTAGGATTTCAAAAAAAATCTAAGTTTTGTTTAACAAATAGTTATCAAGAGATCACACCTCTTCACAAAAAGGTAATGGTTTTCTTTAAGAACATGTGTTTGTCTTTTTACAAAGATGTTAATGGTCTTCAACTTTTATTATTTTCACTTTTAAAAATATTTATTTAAAACTTGAGTTTAATATAAAATTTCCATATTCAAATCTCCATGGCATCTAATATAAAATAATTTTTTCTTCATTTTCTATTGATTTAGCTTGTTGTTCTTGAGACCCAATGCTCTAGATGTATTTACTAACATTTTTTTTTAATGCTACCACTGGTTTTGTAATGGTCAAAATGGTTGTTAAGATCCACTCATGCAACAGTGAGAGTGTTCCTATTGTTCCTTTTAGTAGAAGCTCTAATATTGAAATGCATGTCTCATCTATTGACTTGGAATTAGGTAATATAAGTGTCCATTTTATGTGATTGTGAAGGTTAGCTATGTACTTTATGTCCACATTGTTGTTCTTGAGATTTATCCTCCCCATTGAATGGATTGTTTCTAAAACCTTGTAGTGTACTTTTGTACACTTTATTTTTGTGGTTGTTGATAGTAGTGCCACTTAATCGTGTGGTCCTCCTCATACCCCATAAAGAAATGTTGGGACTTGAGGAGGTCTTTGAATACTTCACACTTATTTGTTTCTATTTTTTAGGGTTAGTCCATAAGTAGTGTTACCTAGCTAGGAGACTGTTGGACCACCTACTCCCTTGGTGATGCTTGATGAACATATGGATGGCTTAGTGTGAGTGGATGCTTGACCTTGGATCTAGAGTCTTAGAACATTGCAATTTCATAGGAGGTTGTTATCTTATGTGGCATGATAACTAACTCATTAGGTATACATAATGGAGAGTTGGTTATTTGAACAGGAGAGGTACCTACCTAGGGGAATGAGCATTAGGCACTTGAATGAGGGCACTTAGCCATAAGAGCATGGGGCCATTTGGCATATACCTTAGAGGTTGAAAATTTGACTTGAGGATGCTTGGATTGACAAGCATACTTGGTGGAGGTTGGTTGTGGACTTGGGCATGTTGTTGGGGATAAAAATTTGAGCAAGTGATGCTTTGACACATGTATGTTGAGGAGTATGGGGCGTAAGAGTATATGTGGTCCACACTAAGAGAAGAAACACCTTGAATGAGGACACTTGGAGAATGAACCACCATGCAAGAAAGAGTGTTCGGTTAATAGCTTGTTGGATAGCATGCAATCTTGAATGAGGGGTATCATGATTGGATGGTACATCATCTTGAGGGTTGGATAAACCTAGTGTGAGGCTTGCACTTCCTTATTTAGTGGATATCTCCTACCAAGGTTGCCTTGTTGACTTAAGTCTAGGTTTATTTGTGTGGACCTAGTCCATGTTTTATATTGACCTTTCTAGCCTACTACTACTTCTGTATAAAGGAAAATGAGAGAACATTTAACATTATTTATTATTGATGTATTAGTTATTCCGTTTTTTTTATAATTTTAAATAATTTTTATAAAAAGAAAAACCTAAAATTTATTATTTAAAAGAAAATACAAAGAAAATAGCAACCTTTCAAAAACATAACACAACAAATAGATGATTCAATACAAATGTCACATAGAAGTCATTTATCTCATGGGCCTTCAACCTAAATTATATATCTAGCACTACATTAAGCTATAGGAGATAAATCAAAGAAGCATTTGAATGTAAATTAAACATGTGTAATAATTATGTCCTTTAGTTTAATAAATAGATAATAATTTTCAAATGCCTTATCTAAGCTATATTTCATCTAAGTAGATTTCAATTTAAACTTATATCTAATGTTAAATTATATAAAAGAATAACAGTAATCCAAACTTCAAAAATATTTAGAACGTTAGTATAAAATGTGACATATAATTTTCCTCTGTGGAAAAACATAGTTATAATTACCAATATTATAATATTATCCAATCTTATAATATTTGAAACCTAAGGTCTTTCCCATACCAAAGTATGTTCTTTTAAAACATGTTTTCTTGGTGATATGGGTGATTTAGAAATGATTGGGAGAGCAAAATTCCTCATTTAATATGTACAATATGTTTGGTTCATGCCACTAAGCCAAGAATTTTAAATTCAACTGACTTTTAATATAACCAACTAAATCCTGCAAAAAAAGAATAAAACAATTTATGTTAGGGTTGTGGATTCATGCATTGAAACAACACACCATGATATTTCAAATTTAAAAATGATGGTTTGAGTCCTAGGTAGCTTAGAATCCTATTTGTTTTCAAAATAAGGATGCACTCCCATTTGATTCTCACGATTAGGTTGTAATCATGAGGCTCTCGCTCAAGAGTGGACCTTCCCAAAATGTTGTGACGTCTTGTCACAAACAAAACCATCAAACTAAAAACACATCATGCAAGAAACATAGCTCGCTGACATATCATTTTTCTCCTTCAAAGAAAAAAAAATTCACATCATGTGAATATCTCCATGTACTCTTACATATTGGTGTACAAAACCATCAACCAAACACAAGTCGACAAAACATGCCTCTTCAAACAACTGAATCTCAAGTCAAATAATAGAGCTCATGTACAAATTTCCATATTTGTTGCATTTAAGTGTGTCAACATAACTCTACTTTCAACATCTTGCTTCATGCAACATGCACCATACTTCGAATTTGCAAAGAAATTCATGAAACATCAAAATACATGCTAGGCCTTAATTGGATAAGAAATCTAACCATCTGTTAGAAAACCATTTCAATGGCGCTTCTTTTAGTTGCACTTCATCATGTGAATCATCTTGACCCTCATCGATTATGAAATCCTCTTTTCCATTCTTGTCATTATCTCATTCCACCTTCTTCAAATGTTGTGGATGACTTGTTGGATACAAAGTCCAACACTTGCCCAACATCTATAAACATTATGATTATTCAAACCACAAAAGGAACATGCAAGTTCTTTTCCAAATCTTATGTGAATATTTACCATATTTATCATAATCAAAAGCAATTTGATTAGAGGCAAATTTATACCTTGAACATTCATCGTTGTCGCCTTCTTGAGGAGGTGAATTTTATGAGGTAGTGGCTCTCCTCTGAATACTAGCAATGAATTCAATGACTAGAGCTTTCAACATCCTCTTCTTTTACATTCTCATTAGCTGCATGATTATTAACATCTTCTTGCAAAGTGGGTGTCAAACTTTTCCATTCAACATGAATACAAACTTCACAAGCTTGATGCACCCCTTTCATGTATAAAAAGATTACTTGTGTTGGGAGTGGCCTTTTACAACTTCAGAAAGCATTTGGTTCCACATTCATTCCTCCGGCAGACGTTGTCTTGTAGATACCATACATTTGTCTAAGGTTAAAATCATACAAGAAGAGCTTCATTCCGGGCTTCACCTTTTCTACAAGCTCCTTTTTGGTTGGTGGCAACCCAAACACTTTGTATCAGAAACACTCTTGCTTTGTTTGAGAATTACACATAAAAATCAAGCCAGCAAACTTATCTTTGCCACTGCCATCTTCATTGTTTGCTTCCTTGCTGCCTTGTTTTTGTTGCTTCATTTGTGTGTTGTATGTATCAAAGATATCTATTCCCAATTTTTCTATGCACATCAATTCAACTGCACAAACAATTAAATCTAATTTAATATTATTGTTTGCTAGAAGTTAGTTTATGTTTTAAAAATGTTCAGTGTTGTATGTAGAAAAATATTCTACAAGGGACCTTTCTTATGGCAATGAGTAATAAACAATTGCAACTTATTTTCAACATCATTTTCCTTGTCCAATGGGCCTTTGACATTTTTCCTCATTTATTTAGAAAGTTTCATGTGCATGGATATCTTCTTCCAACATTTATAAACATTATGATTATTCAAACCACAAAAGGAACATGCAAGTTCTTTTCCAAATCTTATGTGAATATTTACCATGTTTATCATAATCAAAAGCAATTTGATTAGAGGAAAATTTATACCTTGAACATTCACCGTTGTCGCCTTCTTGAGGAGGTGAACTTGATGAGGTAGTGGCTCTCCTCTGAATACTATCAATGAATTCAATGACCCTAGAGCTTTCAACATCCTCTTCTTTTACATTCTCATTCGCTGCATGATTATTAACATCTTCTTGCAAAGTGGGTGTCAAACTTTTCCATTCATCATGAACACAAACTTCACAAGCTTGAGGTAATGAACATGAAATAAAATTCCTTCTTGGAACAGCTTCATGTGCCTCCTTGGCTTTGGAGAATTTTCCATGTTTTCCAGAGACCTAACTCCCCCCTATTAGGTTCCTTTCCAAGAACATTCGCTCAATTGCACATGTTAAGCCTTTGCTGCCTTGTTTTTGTTGCTTCATTTGTGTGTTGTATGTATCAAAGATATTTACTGATGCCTATTCCAGTTTTCCATTTGTTATTAACAACATCTTCTTGCAAAGTGGGTGTCAAAATTTTCCATTCATCATGAACACAAACTTCACAAGCTTGAGGTAATGAACACGAAATAAAATTCCTTCTTGGAACAGCTTCATGTGACTCCTTGGCTTTGGAGCATTTTCCATGTTTTCCATAACCAAGACCCAAATAATTAGGCCCTTCCTGAAGAACATTTGGCTCAACTATGCCTTGTACATGTTTGCTTCCTTGCTACCTTGTTTTTGTTGCTTCATTTGTGTGTTGTATGTATCAAAGATATCTATTCCCAGTTTTTCTATGCACATCAATTCAACTGCACAAACAATTAAATATAATTTAATATTATTGTTTGCTATAAGTTAGTTTATGTTTTAAAAATGTTCAGTGTTGTATGTAGAAAAATATTCTACAAGGTGACCTTTCTTATGGCAATGAGTAATAAACAATTTCAACTTATTTTCAACATCATTTTCCTTGTCCAATAGGCCTTTGACTTTTTGCCTCATTTATTTAGAAAGTTTTATGTGCATGGATATCTTCTTCCAACATCTATAAACATTATGATTAAATTCAAACCACAAAAGGAACATGCAAGTTATTTTCTATATCTTATTTGAATATTTACCATGTTTATCATAATCAAAAGCAATTTGATTAGAGGCAAATTTATACCTTGAACATTCACCGTTGTTGCCTTCTTGAGGAGGTGAATTTGACATGAGGTAGTGGCTCTCCTTTGAATACTAGCAATGAATTCAATGACTCTAGAGCTTTCAACATCCTCTTCTTTTACATTCTCATTAGTTGCATGATTATTAACATCTTCTTGCAAAGTGGGTGTCAAACTTTTCCATTCATCATGAACACAAAATTCACAAGCTTGAGGTAATGAACACGAAATAAAATTCCTTCTTGGAACAGCTTCATGTGCCTCCTTGGCTTTGGATCATTTTCCATGTTTTCCATAACCAAGACCCAAATAATTAGGCCCTTCCTGAAGAACATTTGGCTCAACTATGCCTTGTACTCAACTATGCCTTGTACATGTTTGCTTCCTTGCTGCCTTGTTTTTGTTGCTTCATTTGTGTGTTGTATGTATCAAAGATATCTATTCCAAGTTTTTCTATTCCATGTTTTCCATGTTATTAACATCTTCTTGCAAAGTGGGTGTCAAACTTTTCCATTCATCATGAACACAAACTTCACAAGCTTGAGGTAATGAACACGAAATAAAATTCCTTCTTGGAACAACTTCATGTGCCTCCTTGGCTTTGGAGCATTTTCCATGTTTTCCATAACCAAGACCCAAATAATTAGGCCCTTCCTGAAGAAAATTTGGCTCAACTATGCCTTGTACTCAACTATTCCTTGTACATGTTTTCTTCCTTGCTGCCTTGTTTTTGTTGCTTCATTTGTGTGTTGTATGTATCAAAGATATCTATTCCCAGTTTTTCTATGCACATCAATTCAACTGCACAAAAAATTAAATCTAATTTAATATTATTGTTTGCTAGAAGTTAGTTTATGTTTTAAAAATGTTCAGTGTTGTATGTAGCAAAATATTCTACAAGGTGACCTTTCTTATGGAAATGAGTAATAAACAATTTCAACTTATTTTCAACATCATTTTCCTTGCCCAATAGGCCTTTGAATTTTTGCCTCATTTATTTAGAAAGTTTTATGTGCATGGATATCTTCTTCCAACATCTATAAACATTATGATTAAATTCAAACAACAAAAGGAAGAAAGAGGGAATTCACTTTTCAAATTCTAGACCTTGTCTAAACCAAAATAAACTAGAGGTTTGGTTTTCAAATACATTCACTTATTTGTAAAAGTTCTAGCTACCAAAATTCCATATGCCAATCTGTCCTCCCAAGAAATCCATTTAGTACACCATTGGTTAGTTTTTTGTCTTCCTATATTCTTTATCAACCTCTTCTAGTGATTCTTGAAAGGTGGATACTTAAATCCTTCCTAAAAATTTGAGCTCTAAAATGAGAAGACATACAAGTTCATTTTAAGTCATTCTTCTATCCAATTATAAAAACCAAGTGAATATTGAACTACATATTGATTTTTGTCCCATAGAACAACAAAATCTAAAACCTCTCCAAGATCTTCAATCTGCTCGTAAAGTTAATTTACATGTCTTGATCAAGTCCAGCAACAAAGAAACATTCAGTGACAACACAAAAATCTACAACTTCTTCAACATCTTCTAAACCATCTTCAAAGTCAATATTGTGTGCATCAAATTCCTCAGCAAGGTCATTAATGGAGTCATCAATGGTGCATCAAATTCATGCACCATACTTTGAATTTGTAAAGAAATTCATGAAACATCAAAATACATGGAAGGCCTTAATTGGATAAGAAATCTAACCATTTGTTAGCAAACCAATTGCATCTTATTTTCAAGATCATTTTCCTTGTCCAATGGGCCTTTGACTTTTTGCCTCATTTATTTAAAAACTCATGTTTACACATTTATAAAATGCAAACTTTTTATTTCTAGGAAAATCTTTTCCCTCAATCCAAATTCTGATCATTGGACATGTAAGAGGAAGAAAGAGGGAATTCACTTTTCAAATTCTAGACCTTGTCTAAACCAAAATAAACTAGAGGTTTATTTGAGCTCTAAAATGAGATTCCAAGCCTAATTTCATAAAAAGTAAGTTGGGGATGATCACATTGACTTGCTTGATGACATGTCTATGAAGATTAACTACCTTGAACTATTTTTTTACGTAGGGAAAGAGACACATTCCCATGTCTGAGCATGAAAACGTTCTTTGATATTGTTAATGCCTCTAGTGTTTACTTCTACAAGTTCTATAGGCAGAGTCTGTAAAGGGCCAGGTAGCCTCTCGATCTCATCTTTTATGAAAGGTGACATATCTAGTAAATGCCCCTACAGTAAATCTCTAGAATAGATCTAAATAGAAGTTATTCATTGGGTGAAAATGTGAAGCTGGGTTACACTTGTCAAGCTATACACTTTTTGCCCTTTTTTGAGAAAAAAATTTCATTTTTTTCGGTTCTTCAACTTTCTGCAAACTATAACAATTTTTCTATGTAGAATTTAATTTTGCGATAAAAATAAAAGTTGTGAGAAATTTTGTTAGCTTTCTATTACTTATTTTTTGAAATTTTTTTATGCAGATTTGATATGTCAACTTAGCGTTTTTTTGAGTGTGTGTTTCTTAACAATCAAAGGATTCATAAGAAGTCATGTTATGATGCAATGTTGTATTCATTGAAAATTTGTGTTTTTGAAAAAACAAAATGTGTTACAACAATCTAGACAGAGTCTACTTTGTTTTTGTCATATTTACAAAGCCAATGGATGCATATCATAATTACTAGAATTTTTTGAACTGGTCCAATACGAAAAACTGCGTATTTTGGATATGTTTCGCGTCGCAAGAAATTTCTTAACATATAAGTTATAAACTAAAAATATAAAAGCTACCCATTAGAGACGACGGACTAATGTAATGCCCCATAATTTTTTCAATTTTTTTACAATGTTTTTTGGGAGATACAAAATTTTGATTTCACTGAATCACAATGACCCTCAGAAATTGTTTGCACCCATTTTATTAGAAAAATAATTAAAATTAATAAACGTTTATGAAATTCCATAAAAGTTATATTTTCTGAAAGTAGATTCAATTCTGAAAATGCTTGTCTTGGTTCCGATAGTTAATTAACAACCTTTTTATGGATTTTAATCAGTCCAAAGTTGCAGAACCGTTTTCAGAGCCTGGTTTTTGCATAATTGGTGACGCGTTAGTCCGGCCGAAATTTTAGTCCAAGTTCGGCCGAACTATGTTTTCCGCTTAAGGCTCGTTAAATCTAACGTCTTAATAGTTTGGCCGAAATTTTGATCAGAAGTTTGGCCGAACTATTGTATAACTCTCCATCGGCCGGAAAATTTTGCGGAGCCCCCTACTAAAACACATTTCACGTCAATATAAATTGCTGCGAAATGATTCACAGTTTTCGCACATTTCGCACACTTCATCTCATTTTACAAAGATTTTGGTTTGGGTTCAAAAAATTTTCTTCAAAGTTTGGGTTTAAGAACATTTCTTGGAAGCAAATTGATTTTTTGGAAGACATTTCTTGGAAGCAAATTGATTTTTTGGAAGACATTTCTTGGAGGTATGTACGTGTTTTGAGTTGAAGTAAATCTTCTGAGCTTCGTTTCATTTTTATTTTTTTTCACAAAGAAAAATTTCGGAATTTTATTTATGAGAAAACAAAATTACATGTTGTATGAGCTGGTATATGTCCAAAGACATTCAAGTTGCCGCAATTAAAAAAACAAAAGAGATACAATTAGGATTTTCTCCCCTTCTTCTTTTCAACCTTACGCCAAGCACCAAGTGTTGGCGTGGTCTCGATAAGGACAAGCTGATTTTCCTCCACTTGTGCTCCATTATCCTTTTTAGAGTCTGATGTGTCTGATGTATGTGTTCTTTTATATCCCCCAATGTCTAGTGCTCCAGGTACCATATCTTGTTGAGTCTTTGTGGTGGTGTCGATAGGATCTTGCATTTCCTGTTCTTGTGTGCCCAAGGATGTATCTATTTTTTGATTCTCATGTGGTGATGGTTCCTCCTCTTCTTCCTGTAGATCGGGCCCTTCAAAGGGAAATTGCCAACCTTTAGCAGCTTTGCCTGTTTTCTTCTTTTTTTTGTTGTCCCTTTTGGCTGCTGGGCATGAGTTTTGGAGGTGTCCTGTGCACCTGCATATCCGGCATCTGAAAGCTGTGTTCTCATAATCTAAATGCTGTGTCCATCTCTGTTGTTTGTTATTCAGCATAATGGACTTTGGGAGTCCTTTGCTCAAATCAACCTCCACACAGATTCGTGCGAAGGTGAATATGCGCTCCTCCAGGCGTTGAGTGTCTGTTTTAATGTAACTACCAAGGGTGTTTCCAATGCAACCAAGAAAATTTTCATTCCAAAAATGTAGCGGGAGATTGTAGAGCCTAACCCAGACCGGCATTTTGGTCACCTCCATGGTGTTGGCATCGAAATTAGGGAACCATGGTGTAATGAAGAGTCCCGTGGAGCCCCATAACCATGGTCCCTGACTGATAATGGCATCTCTGACCTCAGTGGATGAAAATTTGACAATGAAGAATCCCTTAGAACATAGGTGTATTTCACATTCCATGGTCCAGTTTGTAAAGATCCAATGGAATAGCTCCATTGGTTTGGGCCAGAAGCAGTTGAATCTGCCTATAAGTGCTTGGGATTCGTAGGCTGTTCTGTGCATATCAATGTCAAGACTGTCAATATTTATTTCCGGCACGCTGTCCTGCAGTTCTACAATGTATGGCTTGGGGGAGCTTTCTGCAGGGGCAACAGGTACTGTGGAATTGTTTTTGTCCCCCTGTAAAACATTCCTGTATGAACCTTTTGTGTTTACTGTTTTGGATGCACCAGCTCCCATGGATGATCCATGAGCTCTGTTCTGACCCATCATTCCACCCCTCAGTCTAAGGTTGAGGCAGATTGAAGACCCAGTTACAATGGCGTAGTCCTTGAGAGTACAATGGTCAGCTAAAGCTTTCCCCCCAAAAATCAGTGACTGTGAATGAAATGGGTACCCCGCAATAGATTGGATTTCTTCCTTCAGATGTAGTATAGTGTCTGTTGTTCAAATCCATAGAATAATGATATTACCTACAGGAGGCTTAATGAAAACTTGATATGGTTTCGAACCTACCTGTGAGTCGATGTTGCAGATATGCTGGCTGCATCTTTTGTCAATATGCACCTCATTCATGGCGTGGGCCTGTGCCTGGCTTGGAAAGTCTGAGGATTTCCATAGAGTTCGTTTATAGTCGGTAAGCCCATTATCTGCGACAATGGAGTAGATAGCAGGCCCTAGCAGTATATGTTTTTTCTGCAGCTGTGGTGGCCACAAAGCAGTTAACCCAAAACAAAGGTGACCCGAAGCCCAATAGCAACCCACCAACGAGGCCCAGGACGTGGATGAGAAGGCCGGCCAACAAAAATAATAATCAACCGGTATCCGCTCCCAATAGCAGTAATAGACTGAAGTCCCAGTGTGAGCATCCTGCAAGAAAAACAGAGTATTGCGCCCACAGTTGGATCTGCAGGGTATGCGTGAATCAGTCTCAGCTGAATAAAAATACCTCCCAATCGCGAATGGTTCCCCATCCCCAACAAAGTCACGAGGAGCAGCAAGTGTAACACAGTGGCCCGATCCATGGTAGCGCCGCCAAAGCATCGATCTCCAACCAGCGACAGCGGCGATGGAGGACTGTAACCCTAGTTCGGAAGAAAATTTTCCCTTTCATTTTTATAAAACATTTTTCTCTCGAATTTTTTAAAGTCTATGTTTTGGATTGGAGTATGTATTTTTTACAAAAAATTTACACTGAATTTTTTTAAATTAAATCTTTTGTGATATTTTTTGTAATTGAGTTATTGTCTAATTTTTTGAAGGAATTTTTTTGAACTTCATAGCCTATTATCATGGGAAATCGAAGAACTTGTGCGAGAAAATATGATCGAAAAAGAGACCCTGAGGCACGTAGAGAAGAAACGAGACAATCTCGCAAAAGAAAGTTAGAAGCCCTCTCAAATATTGAAGAGGAAAATCAACCTCAAGCATAAATTGAAGCAGGTATGTAAATGTAAATATTATGATCTATTGATATATATTTAAAATTTTCCTAATGTAAAATGTGAAGCTTAATTTTTATTTGATGAACTAGTTTGAAAAATATTTTGTTTAATGTAAAAAGACAGAGATATTCCTCAAAATATTGAAGAAGAAAATCAACCTCAAGTAGAAATTGAAGCAGGTATGTAAATGTAAATATTATGATCTATTGATATATTTAAAATTTTCCTAATGTAAAATGTGAAGCTTAATTTTTATTTGATGAACTAGTTTGAAAAATATTTTGTTTAATGTAAAATGACAGAGATATTCCTCAAAATATTGAAGAAGAAAATCAACCTCAAGCAGAAATTGAAGCAGGTATGTAAATGTAAATATTATGATCTATTGATATATTTAAAATTTTCCTAATATTTATTGACATAGTTATTAATTTAGTGATTTATTGAATATGTACTATTTTTTTGAATATGTACAGATGAAATCACTATCGATAATGAGATGTTAGAAAATGTTGACACTCACACATATGGAGATAAAAAACCTGACCATGTTATACGATATCGTGTCAACCACATTTTTGAAGAGTATTTCTTAAATGAGCAAGTGACAGTTCATGCTAAAATGTTGAAAGGTCTCCTATCATTAAGGAAATTAAAAGAAGCGATGACACTATTGGGTATTCGAAAATCAACCAAAGATAAAAAAATGAATGAAGAGGTGATAAAAAATATGAGTAGTGCTATAAATTCAATTAAGAGATCTAGAGATAAAGATGTTTCAAATATACGTAGAGGAATACAGATGGCAATAGTTTCACCAAGTACTCAAGAGAATCGTTTGATAACATCTATGGCACGAGCACTGGGAACCTCACGAAAAACTCTGCACAAACATCAAAAATTTCGACTAAAAATAGATGTAAATGATGAATTCGCTTGTTGGAGAGCTATTTTTAGGCAACCATACAAAGATAGACTTGGAGAAAATGTTAAAAAAATAATATATGAATATTGGAAGAACAATTCGCGTGTTTCACCAACTGCAAGACATGTGATGCGAAGAAGAATAGCACGAAATCAGTACGAAGAACATGAAAAACATCTCTTGGAAACCACTCATATAGAGTTATTCAACAAGTTCAAAAAAGAGAATCGTCAAATTCATGTTTCACTCAGTGCTTTTGTTCAACAAAAACCATGGTATGTAAAACCTATCACCGTACGCGACACTTGTTGTTGCCGTTATCATGTGGAATTTGAGTTATATTATGACACATTCCTTGATTTTGGTAGAAAATTATGGAAGGATTCACCTCCTCCTTCCACTATCCATGAATTCATATCTCAAATTCTATGTGAAAGAGAAAGCGATGAACTATTTTACAAAAAAAAATGTGTTGGTGGTAAAAAATGCGATGATTGTGGAAATTTGACTAAATTTCAAAACAAATATCGTATTGATATAAATGATCAATCATTGTCCAACATGAAAGTGAAATGGAAGAGATATGAATATATCGGTACATCGATTCAAGGTGAAAATAATGTTAAAAGAATCGAATTACGAGAAGACGAAATTTTTCTGATAGACTTTTTGAGAAAGTTTGAGGCAGAAATTTACAAATACACCAAGCATTCCCATAGAGCTCGATGGCAAGACTTGCAATTCAAAAAATCTCGTGAATTTTTTTCACCAGGGACCATTTTGTCAGTGATTGATTTTGTAGAAAACTACACATTTGTTCCACAAAAAGAAATTTAGAGTGAATACTATCATTCTGACCAAGTCTCCATGCTCGTCCATATTCTATATACACATGCTGAACAAAATTTCGATCATATAGAAAGCACGAGTGAAAATCGACATATAATTAAAGAATATCACTTTTATATCAGTGACGATCGTACACATGATACATGTTTTGTACAACATTGTTTTGGAAGAATTTATGATTCATTGAAAGATCGTGGAATAACATTCAATGAACATTGGATATGGTCAAACGAATGCGCAGGTCAATTCAAATCTACACGATCACTCTTTTGGTTGTGTTGTCTTCATAAGAAAACATGCATTAAACATTGTTGGAATTTCTTTGAGACTGGCCATGGAAAAGGAGAACATGATGGTGCAGGAGCATGCATAAAACAAGTACTTCAAAGATATCAAATGAACCACTCTGCACGCCGACTTGTGAACGCTGAAGAAGTTGTTCAATGGTGCATCGCTGCTCTAAGCCATGAGAAAAACCCATCAAGAGAAGTGCGAAGGTACATTCAATTTAATTTATATTGGAAATATAATTTTAAACATTGTACATTTATCATGCAATGATTATTTTTAATTGTATTTTGATATCATATTTACAAATTCTTTTCTAATTTTCCATATAAAGGTTTTTCTGGCATATTGGAATCGGAGACGTAAATAGATCAATTGGAAATGAAGTTGGAACAATAAAAGGGACTCGAAAATTGCATTCAATTCAAACAAAATTGTCCACAAATGTGTTTGCATTGGATAAAAGAAAATATTATTGTTTTTGTGATGTTTGCATAGACAACACAAAATCCAATGACGTCTGTGAAAACAAAATGTATGTGAACGATTGGAAACATACAGAGCTAAATACAAAGGGCAAAATGTCTGTTGCAATGTTTGAAGAAATGCAATCAGAGGAAACTACAATATCATCCGATGGTGATCAAGTTTCTGATCTTGTTAGAGAAGGTAACATTTGAATTACTTTCTAATGATTTAAAGATCTAGAAATAAATTTAAATATGCATAATTAAAAGTTAAATTTATTTTATTGTGCAGGAGATGTTTTTGCTGTAATTGCACCTATTGACAACTATGAAAATGTGAAGTATTATTTGATGCGTTGCACTGAACGAAAAATGAAATTATTACAAGACTATAATGATCACGGATTTCAGTATGACAGAGGGTCTATTATACTGAAAGGTTATTTTTTCAAACAAACTCATCAAAGTGGAGACTTTGTTTTCTTTGAAGACTATGAACCCGATTCCATAAGTTGTCAATATAGTCACTTGGTGTGTGCAGCACACATAAAGTTGATAGAAGTTCAATCAAAGAAAAAATCGAAAATTAAGAAATGGAAAATGTCAAAATCCGATCATGAACGGATTATTGAGGATGGAATTCCATTAGAATTTTTTTGAGTGAAGTGTCCAAAAATTTATTATCTTTGGATTAAATATGTTTTAGAACTTCCAGTACTCAACTAAAAATTGAGTTGCTTATGTTATTTGTGGTTTGCACATGTTACAAATTGTTTGGGTACAAGCACGTGCTCTAGTATCAACTGAAAATAGTTTTTCTATACATGTGCATTGATGAAAAATGTTATATGTATTGGATATATATATATATATATATATTCTAGAATGAAATTAATTGTTTTTGTATATTAATTGTTCTTGTATATGTTTTCCGACCGTATGGTACAAATTATTTCACTTTATTTTGTAAGGTCAGATTCGGTCCCCATATGGCCTAGCCTCCAAGGGACGAGATAACAAGTGGTTGTCCCCACTTGCCCGAATCTCAGCTTTTAATTACAATTTTACTGTTTATGGCAGGCATCTTACATGATGTCCTAGACAAGGATAGATTCTATTTGTTTCAAGTTTCCGGTAAAAGTTGTCACCGAATGAACTACTAGGATATTATAAATACTAGCTTTGTAAGATCATTTGGCATTCGGAAAAATTCGAAAGTCTTAGACTGTCAATCAATTTAAAGTATCATTCACCCTAGGGAGTGTAAAATATTCAATGTAGGTTGGTGACGATGCTCACTCCTAGCTTGAAGCAGCTCTAATGACCAATTCTTTAATGAATTCCAATGCACTAGACCAAAGTTGGTGACCTACTTGGTTTTTCACCCAAGAAATTCCAAGGTACTCTTCTTACCTTTGGCCCCCAAAGCTACAATGGAGTTATAGGAAGGTGAAGAATTTTTTTTCACTGATAGGAATTTGGTCACATCCCTAATCTCCCCTTATCAAAAAGTTCCTATCTACTACATTATCCAACATGTACTCAAGATCACTATTTCGTAATTAGAATATCACAATATCATAAGTTCTCACAAAAATACATGGAATGCCATTACGACACTCATCTAACAATGGGGAGCTCAAAACCTAGAAAGCTCCTCGTCCCATTAATAATAATGTGTTTAATTTAGTCTTTTAGGTGAGGATTAGGTGTGAATCTTGTTTTCACATACAAAAATAATTAATTGTTTAATTCCATAAATTTGATTATTCACCAAAATATATGTCATATCCACTATTTGTCTCTCCTACAAATTCCCATTATTTTATTAAAATATGATTTTATCTCACCCAACTATCACATGTTCCTAAATTTACTCCTAATTGTTCCCTATGCCCTAAATCTACTCCTAATTGTTCCCTATGCTGCTTTTCCCTTACTTATTTTTAGAAAGTTATTTTTCTAGATCCATCATAACTATGGATCTATCAAGCGCCGAGAGGGATCAAATATCTAGAGGTGCAAACCTCTTTTTTGAGTGCAAAACTTGAGGAAAGGTTTGCACCTCAAGAGATTTGATCCCTCTCGGCGCTTGATAGATCCGTAGTTAAGATGGATCTAGGTTGGTTTCAGTCGTGTGCAACCAAGGAAAAACTATCGATAAACCATTTTAAATATGTTAAATATGTTTGAGATTTATCAAGTCATTTTAATTTTAAATTTTCTTAGTTACCTCAATTTGTTGAGATGATAAATATTGTAGAATAAATTTAATAATGGAAAATGATCAAATAAAATTTTTGAATGCGAAGTGACAATGTAATAATATTGAATGATAGAATGTGAATAATTAGAATGTAATCACTTACAAATAGCATTTATTGTGATCAATCTTAGACTATTTTCTTCTTCTATTCTTATTGTCACCCTTATTAGTTTTGTCATCTTTCCGTATCGATTATATTAAAAAGAAAGTAAAAATCATAAATCATAAACCATTTAAATATTTAGCTCGAACTCTTGTAGTAAACACCATACCTTCTCTCTCTTGCTCTCCAATATTATTAGGTTTAATTATTATAACACAAAAATCATTCTACATTGTCAATAACTTTTTGCACTTACACTGAAATCAATGAACACTATTAATCCAATGACTTTACAAGTAATGTACCATCATACATGCAATTATATCAAATCAGAAATCAACATATACAATGAAATCAATGGGGATTGTCTTGTTACAAGTAACAAAATTTCAATTTACCACATGTGCAAATGTAGGTTGAAACCATCCAAAACTTTAAGTTTTAAAACCCTTTTGATTAAATATATTGTGCAACATTAAAACATTAAACATTTAAAGTTCATTAAATATCACATGCAAAATGTAGATTGAAACCATCAAAAACTTGAGTTTTAAAAACTTCACATGCCATGCCAATTATAATTCAACTATCCAACAAAAACATTTAACATTAAATATCACATGCCAAATGTAGTTCAGATGACAACATTACTTCACATTCACATGCCAAAAGTACTAAAACCATCCAAAAAATTAAATAAAACAAATTATATAATAACAATGTAATAAAATATGTCCAAAAATTGTAAATCTCACAAGTATCAAACTGTATCAAGTTTAAAATTTTTTAAAACCATCTAAATTTTGAAATCAAATCTACTGTAAATCATGTCCATCAAATGGAGAATCTAGCGTCTTCCCTACTAGGGTCTCAATCCGTGCCCTATCTTGTGAATAGGAAACCTACATACACAATGCACATGTACTTGAACATTAAAATTTGAAGTTTTAAAAATGAATGAGAATATATATATCTAGAACTTCATGTAAAAAACAAAATATAACAAAAAAATCATGCAATACCTCGTAAGGTTCCCTCTCCATTTGATGAACAGGTTCTGCCATAGAAACATCTGCAGTGGTAAACTGTACAATATACATGTACAATTAAATATATATATATATATATAAATTAAAAACTTTCAAATGAAAATGCACGTGTACATATATAAACTTATTTTCAATAATATTAAAAAAAGGAACTAAAGACAACTTGTTCAAATGCTGTGGATGTTCCTATCTCCGTCGCTAGAGTCCTCGGATTAAAGAAATCTTCTATAGGAACCTAAATTCAAAATTTTTTAAATAACTCAAAATATAGATCTCTCTCTCTCTCTCTCTCTCTATATATATATATATATATATATATATCTCAATTTTTAATGGAACTTTTTGAGGTAGAATATATATATATATATAAATTTTAAACATAAATTTTAAACTTGTGAAAAAATTTCCATACTCGTGGCTCATCTCCCAATGAAGTAGAAGGTACATCTCCTAAGGAAGAAGGTACCGCCATCCCAAAAACATCAGACGGAATCGGTACCTGTTAAAACATTTTATCAAATTATATATATACATACATGTACATGTGTGGCAACAATTATTTATTTTAGAGTCACTTAAAAAACACTAACATACATGTGCCAACATATCATGATGGCCAGACCCATCTGCATCGTTTGAACCGGAGGTCCCGAACATAATATTAACATTTTCATCACGCATCATGCCTGAGAACTGCAAATGGTGTTTTAACATATAATCATACATTTTTGTTAGATTAATGTACACATAAAAATAAATGTATACATGTACATACACATGTATTTATTACAAATTGTACACATGTATATGTAAAAATAATTTCAAACCCTAAGGTCACTAACACATACCGTTCCGGTGCCCTCTTCCTCATGAAAATTTAGGTCTTGCAGACCATTGCGACAATTTATTGCATATGTTCGGAGATCTTCAACATTCATGTTGTAAATCTCCTCATCTGTACGATAAAAAAAATTGGCACGTGCATTTTCACGTGCTCTTTGTCGATTTAAAAAAAGATCGACTCCACTCAATCCACTATGAACATTGTCGATCATAACATCTCTTGCTTCTCGACTTATTTGAGAAGTCACATCCATCTCTGATCGCAGAGTTTCGACTCGAAACGGTCGACTCACCAATGGCGGCTCAGGGCGAGGCAACTCCACATCTCGCTTAGCGCCCTTACGTTGATATAATCGACCTCTCCCCGGGCCAAAAAATTCTGAAGGAAGGTCATTGTAGTCGGGTTTCATACCCAAAAATTTTTTTGCATAAAACATTTGTGCAAAATAAACAAGAACCTCATCGTTCCATGGAAGCCTTCCAAAGGCCGCAAGATGTCGATCATACAAATAACTAGCTTTGTCTGGGTGCTTGAAATACTGCACCTTCAACATTTTTCTTTTTGGCCCTTCCTTATAATTAAACATTGACTTGGCCTCTGCTCTTGTAACTTTTTGTTTTATGTCTTGCCATTTATCGGGACCTATCACTGTTTCTTTTCTCTTTCTCATCAGTTCTACAAACGAATCAGTGGTTGGCCCCAAATTTCTGTACACATTTACCATTTCACCCAATGAATGTGTAACTATTTCGAGGCTTTGTCTACTCTCAGCAGGTAGAGACAAAGCCACGAGATCTCTTTGCAATTTTGCATGAAGGCTTTGACACCTTTATAAGGTGCATTCTGCCATGTTCGTTTCCCATGGTATATCAGTAATCTCAGCCGGATAAGTTGTGCTGGGTTGACAACCTTCTTCTTGAATGTAGCGCGCTGCCCTGCGTCTATTTTGACCACTGGCTTGAACATTTTCAGCCTCTGCATCAATATATATAAAATTTTGTATATTAGAAAAAACACGTGTAAAAAAAGTTGTACAAATTTAATGAAAAAATATTGAAATTGATGGCAACCTTGATGTTGTTGGTTAACATCATCTCCAACATGACCCTGCTAAGAACCAACCCCAGAATGACGCTGCTGAGAACCAGACCCACAATGACCCTATTCAGAACCAGCAGCGGTTGATTGGCCTTCGGGGGAATAAATATCACCCCCTTCCCGCAACCTGCTACCACTCATACCTCGACCGGTTGAACCTTGGCCATGCTCCATGGATGGAGTTGAAACCCTTCTCCTCTTACCTCCTAAAAATTAAAATATGAAACTTATTAACAACTAAATTAACTCACAAAGTTAATAAAAAAATCAATTCCATATGTACACACATGTATGGAGATTTAAGATTATATTTAAATACCGTGAACATTCCCCGATCCCTGAACCTCCATATGGGATTCGGCTGATCTTCGTTGTTCATCCTCCATGATATATATCTATTGGTCGACATTTACACAAAATAGATTTAAAAAAATCAATTTGTAATTTAGTGTACACAAATTATGTAGAACACAACTTTCAAAGCAATAATTGATCATGTGTGAAACTAAATTTAATCGAAAAAGATATTATAAAAATGACAAGTTCACCAAATTGCGCTTTACATGGTGGGAGCACACTTGGTATAAAATTTACTACTTATACACTTTAGTTTGTGGAAGAAATGACACATGTACATATTTTACCTTAAAGTTGTTGTGTTTTACGGATATTAAAATGAAGAACTTCTATTTAGATCCATTCCAGAGATTGACTGTAGGGGCATTTACTAGATATGTCACATTTCATAAAATATGAGATCCAGAGGCTACCTGGCCCTTTACAGACTCTGCCTATAGAACTTGTAGAAGTAAACACTAGAGGCATTAACAATATCAAAGAATGTTTTCATGCTCGGACATGGGAATGTGTCTCTTTCCCTACGCAAAAAAATAGTTCAAGGTAGTTAATCTTCATAGACATGTCATCAAGCAAGTCAATGTGATCATCCCCAACTTAATTTTTATGAAATTAGGCTTGGAATCTCATTTTAGAGCTCAAATAAACCTCTAGTTTATTTTGGTTTAGACAAGGTCTAGAATTTGAAAAGTGAATTCCCTCTTTCTTCCTCTTACATGTCCAATGATCAGAATTTGGATTGAGGGAAAATATTTTCCTAGAAATAAAAAATTTTCATTTTATAAATGTGTAAACATGAGTTTTTAAATAAATGAGGCAAAAAGTCAAAGGCCCATTGGACAAGGAAAATGATGTTGAAAATAAGATGCAATTGGTTTGCTAACAGATGGTTAGATTTCTTATCCAATTAAGGCCTTGCATGTATTTTGATGTTTCATGAATTTCTTTACAAATTCAAATTATGTGCATGAATTTGATGCACCATTGATGACTCCATTAATGACCTTGCTGAGGAATTTGATGCACACAATATTGACTTTGAAGATGGTTTAGAAGATGTTGAAGAAGTTGTAGATTTTTGTGTTGTCACTGAATGTTTCTTTGTTGTTGGACTTGATCAAGACATGTAAATTAACTTTACGAGCAGATTGAAGACCTTGAAGAGGTTTTAGATTTTGTTGTTCTATTGGAAAAAAATCAATATGTAGTTCAATATTCACTTGGTTTTTATAATTGGATAGAAGAATGACTTAAAATGACCTTGTATGTCTTCTCATTTTAGAGCTCAAATTTTTAGGAAGGATTTAAGTATCCACCTTTCAAGAATCACTAGAAGAGGTTGATAAAGAATATAGGAAGACCAAAAACTAACCAATGGTGTAATAAATGGATTTCTTGGGAGTTAGATTGGCATATGGACTTTTGGTAGCTAGAAATTTTCCAAATAAGTGAATGTATTTGAAAACCAAACCTCTAGTTTATTTTGGTTTAGACAAGGTCTAGAATTTGAAAAGTGAATTCCCTCTTTCTTCCTCTTACATGTCCAATGATCAGAATTTGGATTAAGGGAAAATATTTTCCTAGAAATAAAAATTTTGCATTTTATAAATGTGTAAACATGAGTTTTTAAAATCTAATTAACTCATAAATTTCTCACAAAATACACTTAAATCTTGACACATAAACCCCTTCCCCAACAAAACTAGTTTGTCCATATTCAAATCAAGTTGGTATCAAAGTACAATTTAGCTCATTTTAGTCAAGGTTAGTTAGAAGAATTAGCTATTGGTTTCTGTCTTCAATTTCCTCTGAAAATGAATGTGTACGTGCTTTTGAGAGACATTAGAGGAATAAGGTCCAAATTTTTGATGAAAATGTGCTATGAAAGTAAAGGGTTTTAAAGGCAAGCATGTACAAGGCATAGTTGAGTACAAGACATAGTTGAGCCAAATGTTCTTCAGGAAGGGCCTAATTATTTGGGTCTTGGTTATGGAAAACATGGAAAATGCTCCAAAGCCAAGGAGGCACATGAAGCTATTCCAAGAATGAATTTTATTTCGTGTTCATTACCTCAAGCTTGTGAAGTTTGTGTTCATGATGAATGGAAAATTTTGACACCCACTTTGCAAGAAGATGTTAATAATCATGCAGCTAATGAGAATGTAAAAGAAGAGGATGTTGAAAGCTCTAGATTCATTGAATTCATTGCTAGTATTCAAAGGAGAGCCACTACCTCATGTCAAATTCACCTCCTCAAGAAGGCGACAACGATGAATGTTCAAGGTATAAATTTGCCTCTAATCAAATTGCTTTTGATTATGATAAACATGGTAAATATTCAAATAAGATATCTAGAAAAGAACTTCCATGTTCCTTTTGTGGTTTGAATTTAATCATGTAATGTTTATAGATGTTGGAAGAAGATATCCATGCACATGAAACTTTATAAATAAATGAGGCAAAAAGTCAAAGGCCTATTGGACAAGGAAAATGATGTTGAAAATAAGTTGAAATTGTTTATTACTCATTGCCATAAGAAAGGTCACCTTGTAGAATATTTTGCTACATACAACACTGAACATTTTTAAAACATAAACTAACTTATAGCAAACAATAATATTAAATTAGATTTAATTGTTTGTGCAGTTGAATTGATGTGCATAGAAAAACTGGGAATAGATATCTTTGATACATACAACACACAAATGAAGCAACAAAAACAAGGCAGCAATGAAGCAAACATGTACAAGGCATAGTTGAGTACAAGGCATAGTTGAGCCAAATTTTCTTCAGGAAGGGCCTAATTATTTGGGTCTTGGTTATGGAAAACAAGGAAAATGCTCCAAAGCCAAGGAGGCAAATGAAGCTGTTCCAAGAAGGAATTTTATTTCATGTTCATTACCTCAAGCTTGTAAAGTTTGTGTTCATGATGAATGGAAAAGTTTGACACCCACTTTGCAAGAAGATGTTAATAATCATGCAGCTAAAGGGTTTTAAAGGCAAGCATGTACAAGGCATAGTTGAGTACAAGGCATAGCTGAGCCAAATGTTCTTCAGGAAGGGCCTAATTATTTGGGTCTTGGTTATGGAAAACATGGAAAATGCTCCAAAGCCAAGGAGGCACATGAAGCTGTTCCAAGAAGGAATTTTATTTCGTGTTCATTACCTCAAGCTTGTGAAGCTTGTGTTCATGATGAATGGAAAAGTTTGACACCCACTTTCCAAAAAGATGTTAATAATCATGCAGCGAATGAGAATGTAAGAGAAGAGGATGTTGAAAGTTCTAGATTCATTGAATTCGTTGCTAGTATTCAAAGGAGAGCCACTACCTCATGTCAAATTCACCTCCTCAAGAAGGCGACAACGGTTAATGTTCAAGGTATAAATTTGCCTCTAATCAAATTGCTTTTGATTATGATAAACATGGTAAATATTCAAATAAGATATAGAAAAGAACTTGCATGTTCCTTTTGTGGTTTGAATTTAATCATAATGTTTATAAATGTTGGAAGAAGATATCCATGCGCATGAAACTTTCTAAATAAATGAGGCAAAAAGTCAAAGGCCTATTGGACAAGGAAAATGATGTTGAAAATAAGTTGAAATTGTTTATTACTCATTGCCATAAGAAAGGTCACCTTGTAGAATATTTTGCTACATACAACACTGAACATTTTTAAAACATAAACTAACTTCTAGCAAACAATAATATTAAATTAGATTTAATTGTTTGTGCAATTGAATTGATGTGCATAGAAAACCTGGGAATAGATATCTTTGATACATACAACACACAAATGACACAACAAACAAGGCAGCAAGGAAGTCAAATATACAAGGCATGGTTGAGTACAAGGCATGGTTGAGCCAAATGTTGTTGAGGAAGGGCCTAATTATTTGGGTCTTGGTTATGGAAAACATGATGGAGAATGCTCCAAAGCCAAGGAGGCACATGAAGCTATTCCAAGAAGGAATTTTATTTCGTGTTCATTACCTCAAGCTTGTGAAGTTTGTGTTCATGATGAATGGAAAAGTTTGACACCCACTTTGCAAGAAGATGTTAATAACATGGAAAACATGGAATAGAAAAACTTGGAATAGATATCTTTGATACATACAACACACAAATGAAGCAACAAAAACAAGGCAGCAAGGAAGCAAACATGTACAAGGCATAGTTGAGTACAAGGCATAGTTGAGACAAATGTTCTTCAGGAAGGGCCAAATTATTTGGGTCTTGGTTATGTAAAACATGGAAAATTCTCCAACGCCAAGGAGGCACATGAAGCTGTTCCAAGAAGGAATTTTATTTCGTGTTCATTACCTCAAGCTTGTGAAGTTTGTGTTCATGATGAATGGAAAATTTTGACACCCACTTTGCAAGAAGATGTTAATAATCATGCAGCTAATGAGAATGTAAAAGAAGAGGATGTTGAAAGCTCTAGAGTCATTGAATTCATTGCTAGTATTCAAAGGAGAGCCACTACCTCTTCAAATTCACCTCCTCAAGAAGGCGACAAAGGTGAATGTTCAAGGTATAAATTTGCCTTTAATCAAATTGCTTTTGATTATGATAAACATGGTAAATATTCACATAAGATTTGGAAAAGTTTGCATGTTCCTTTTGTGGTTTGAATAATCATAATGTTTATAGATGTTGGAAGAAGATATCCATGCACATGAAAATTTCTAAATAAATGAGGCAAAAAGTCAAAGGCCCATTGGACAAGGAAAATGATGTTGAAAATAAGTTGAAATTGTTTATTACTCATTGCCATAAGAAAGGTCACCTTGTAGAATATTTTTCTACATACAACACTGAACATTTTTAAAACATAAACTAACTTCTAGCAAACAATAATATTAAATTATATTTAATTGGTTGTGCAGTTGAATTGATGTGCATAGAAAAACTGGGAATAGATATCTTTGATACATACAACACACAAATGAAGCAACAAAAACAAGGCAGCAAGGAAGCAAACATGTACAAGGCATAGTTGAGCCAAATGTTCTTCAGGAAGGGCCTAATTATTTGGGTCTTGGTTATGGAAAACATGGAAAATGCTCCAAAGCCAAGGAGGCACATGAAGCTGTTCCAAGAAGGAATTTTATTTTGTGTTCATTACCTCAAGCTTGTGAAGTTTGTGTTCATGATGAATGGAAAAGTTTGACACCCACTTTGCAAGAAGATGTTAATAACATGGAAAACATGGAATAGAAAAACTGGGAATAGATATCTTTTAAGCATACAACACACAAATGAAGCAACAAAAACAAGGCAGCAAGGAAGCAAACATGTACAAGGCATAGTTGAGTACAAGGCATAGTTGAGCCAAATGTTCTTCAGGAAGGGCCTAATTATTTGGGTCTTGGTTATGGAAAACATGGAAAATGATCCAAAGCCAAGGAGGCACATGAAGCTGTTCCAAGAAGGAATTTTATTTCGTGTTCATTACCTCAAGCTTGTGAAGTTTGTGTTCATGATGAATGGAAAAGTTTGACACCCACTTTGCAAGAAGATGTTAATAATCATGCAGCTAATGAGAATGTAAAAGAAGATGATGTTGAAAGCTCTAGAGTCATTGAATTCATTGCTAGTATTCAAAGGAGAGCCACTACCTCATGTCAAATTCACCTCCTCAAGAAGGCGACAACGGTGAATGTTCAAGGTATAAATTTGCCTCTAATCAAATTTCTTTTGATTATGATAAACATGGTAAATATTCAAATAAGATATAGAAAAGAACTTGCATGTTCCTTTTATGGTTTGAATTTAATCATAATGTTTATAGATGTTGGAAGAAGATATCCATGCACATGAAACTTTCTAAATAAATGAGGCAAAAAGTCAAAGGCCTATTGGACAAGGAAAATGATGTTGAAAATAAGTTGAAATTGTTTATTACTCATTTCCATAAGAAAGTTCACCTTGTAGAATATTTTGCTACATACAACACTGAACATTTTTAAAACATAAACTAACTTCTAGCAAACAATAATATTAAATTAGATTTAATTGTTTGTGCAGTTGAATTGATGTGCATAGAAAAATTGGGAATATATATCTTTGATACATGCAACACACAAATGAAGCAACAAAAACAAGGCAGCAAGGAAGCAAACAATGAAGATGGCAGTGGCAAAGATAAGTTTGCCGGCTTGATTTTTATGTGTAATTCTCAAACAAAGCAAGAGTGTTTCCGATACAAAGTGTTTGGGTTGCCACCAACCAAAAAGGAGCTTGTAGAAAAGGTGAAGCCCAGAATGAAGCTCTTCTTGTATGATTTTAACCTTAGACAAATGTATGGTATCTACAAGACAGCGTCTGCCGGAGGAATGAATGTGGAACCAAATGCTTTCCGAAGTTGTAAAAGGCCACTCCCAACACAAGTAATCTTTTTATACATGAAAGGGGTGCATCAAGCTTGTGAAGTTTGTATTCATGTTGAATGGAAAAGTTTGACACCCACTTTGCAAGAAGATGTTAATAATCATGCAGCTAATGAGAATGTAAAAGAAGAGGATGTTGAAAGCTCTAGTGTCATTGAATTCATTGCTAGTATTCAGAGGAGAGCCACTACCTCATCAAATTCACCTCCTCAAGAAGGCGACAACGATGAATGTTCAAGGTATAAATTTGCCTCTAATCAAATTGCTTTTGATTATGATAAATATGGTAAATATTCACATAATATTTGGAAAAGAACTTGCATGTTCCTTTTGTGGTTTGAATAATCATAATGTTTATAGATGTTGGACAAGTGTTGGACTTTGTATCCAACAAGTCATCCACAACATTTGAAGAAGGTGGAATGAGATAACGACAAGAATGGAAAAGAGGATTTCATAATCGATGAGGGTCAATATGATTCACATGATGAAGTGCAACTAAAAGAAGCGCCATTGAAATGGTTTGCTAACAGATGGTTAGATTTCTTATCCAATTAAGGCCTAGCATGTATTTTGATGTTTCATGAATTTCTTTGCAAATTAAAAGTATGGTGCATGTTGCATGAAGCAAGATGTTGAAAGTAGAGTTATGTTAGACACACTTAAATGCAACAAATATGGAAATTTGTACATGAGCTCTATTATTTGACTTAAAAGTCAGTTGTTTGAAGAGGCATGTTTTGTCAACTTGTGTTTGGTTGATGTTTTTGTACACCAATATGTAAGAGTACATGGACATATTCACATGATGTGAATTTTTTTTTCTTTGAAGGAGAAAAATGATATGTCAACGAGCTATGTTTCTTGCATGATGTGTTTTCAGTTTGATGGTTTTGTTTGTGACAAGACGTCACAAGATTTTGGGAAGGTCCACTCTTGAGAGAGAGCCTCATGATTACAACCTAATCGTGAGAATCAAATGGGAGTGCATCCTTATTTTGAAAACAAATAGGATTCTAAGCTACCTAGGACTCAAACCATCATTTTTAAATTTGAAATATCATGGTGTGTTGTTTCAATGCCTGAATCCACAACCCTAACATAAATTGTTTTATTCTTTTTTTGCAGGATTTAGTTGGTTATATTAAAAGTCAATTGAATTTAAAATTCTTGGCTTAGTGGCATGAACCAAACATATTTTACATATTAAATGAGGAATTTCGCTCTCCCAATCATTTCTAAATCACCCATATCACCAAGAAAACATGTTTTAAAAGAACATACTTTGGTATGGGAAAGACCTTAGGTTTCAAATATTATAAGATTGGATAATATTATAAGATTGGTAATTATAACTATGTTTTTCCAGAGGAAAATTATATGTCACATTTTATACTAACGTTCTAAATATTTTTTTGAAGTTTGAATTACTGTTATTCTTTTATATAATTTAACATTAGATATAAGTTAAAATTGAAAGCTACTTAGATGAAATATAGCTTAGATATGGCATTTGCAAATTATTATCTATTTATTAAACTAAAGGACATAGTTATTACACATGTTTAATTTACATTCAAATGCTTCTTTGATTTATCTCCTATAGCTTAATGTAGTGCTAGATATATAATTTAGGTTGAAGGCCCATGAGATAAATGACTTCCATGTGACATTTGTATTGAATCATCTATTTTTTGTGTTATGTTTTTCAAAGGTTGCTATTTTCTTTGTATTTTCTTTTAAATAATAAATTTTTGGTTTTTCTTTTTATAAAAATTATTTAAAATTATAAAAAAAACGAAATAAATAATACATAAATAATAAATAATGTTAAATGTTCTCTCATTTTCCTTTATACAGAAGTAGTAGTAGGCTATAAAGGTCAATATAAAAAATGGACTAGGTCCACACAAATAAACCTAGACTTAAATCAACAAGGCAACCTTGGTAGGAGATCTCCACTAAATAAGGAAGTGCAAGCCTCACACTAGGTTTATCCAAACCTCAAGATGATGTACCATCCAATCATGATACCCGTCATTCAAGATTGCATGCTATCCAACAAGCTATTAACCAAACACTCTTTCTTGCATGGTGGTTCATTCTCCAAGTGTCCTCATTCAAGGTGTTTCTTCTCTCAGTGTGGACCACATATACTCTTACGCCCCATACTCCTCAACATACATGTGTCAAAGCATCACTTGCTCAAATGTTTATCCCCAACAACATGCCCAAGTCCACAACCAACATCCACCAAGTATGCTCGTCAATCCAAGCATCCTCAAGTCAAATTTTCAACCTCTAAGGTATATGCCAAATGGCCCCATGCTCTTATGGCTAAGTGCCCTCATTCAAGTGCCTAATGCTCATTCCCCTAGGTAGGTACCTCTCCTGTTCAAATAACCAACTCTCCATTATGTATACCCAATGAGTTAGTTATCATGCCACATAAGATAACAACCTCCTATGAAATTGCAATGTTCTAAGACTCTAGATCCAAGGTCAAGCATCCACTCACACTAAGCCATCCATATGTTCATCAAGCATCACCAAGGGAGTAGGAGGTCCAACAGTCTCCTAGCTAGGTAACACTACTTATGGACTAACCCTAAAAAATAGCAACAAATAAGTGTGAAGTATTCAAAGACCTCCTCAAGTCCCAACACTTCTTTATGGGGTATGAGGAGGACCACACGATTAAGTGGCACTACTATCAACAACCACAAAAATAAAGTGTACAAAAGTACACTACAAGGTTTTAGAAACAATCAATTCAATGGGGAGGATAAATCTCAAGAACAACAATGTGGACATAAAGTACATAGCTAACCTTCACAATCACATAAAATGGACACTTATATTACCTAATTCCAAGTCAATAGATGAGACATGCATTTCCATATTAGAGCTTCTACTAAAAGGAACAATAGGAACACTCTCACCGTTGCATGAGTGGATCTTAACAACCATTTTGACCATTACAAAACCAGTGGTAGCATTGAAAAAAATGTTAGTAAATACATCTAGAGCATTGGGTCTCAAGAACAACAAGCTAAATCAATAGAAAATTAAGAAAAATTATTTTATATTAGATGCCATGGAGATTTGAATATGGAAATTTTATATTAAACTCAAGTTTTAAATAAATATTTTTAAAAGTGCAAATAATAAAAGTTGAAGACCATTAACATCTTTGTAAAAAGAAAAACACATGTTCTTAAAGAAAACCATTACCTTTTTGTGAAGAGGTGTGATCTCTTGATAACTATTTGTTAAACAAAACTTAGATTTTTTTTTGAAATCCTAAAAAATTTGAAGTAAATAAAATTCAATCAAACTCAAGTCACATATGAAAGAGTGTCATTGTGTGACCAATGACAACTAATTTAAGATGACATGCATAATGACATCAATTTAACATTCAGTCAATGCTAATACTTAATGTTCAAACTTGATGGATTATGGTTCACAAATCTAATTGATATCAACTCAAAATCCCTTATTATCTGTCTCATGTTCCCTGAACATTGATAGAAATATTTTAGACTGACATCTCCTACCATCTTGGTCAACATTAACAATGACCCAAGGTTGGATGCAAAAAAAAAAAATTAATATCTCCTAATATCCTAGTAAACATTGACCCAAAGTTCAGTGCAAAATATTTTAAAAGTGAAAAACAACAAACATATATATTAGAAAAAAAAATAAAAAAATAAAAATAAAAATAAAAATAAAAATTGACATCTCCTAATATCCTGGTCAACATTTGAGCCAAGGCCTGGGTTAATATCAATCTAACATACATCCTGATAACCATTAACACACGATTGAATGCAAAAAAATTCAGCTTGACATCTCCTAACATCTTGTCAACATTGGCCCAAGGCATTTGTTTACATTAATGTAACAAATAGATTAATCATTGTTAATTTGATCAATAAGTTCATCAGTGTTAATTTAACAATGGTTAATTTGATCAATAAGTTCATCATTGTTAATTTAACAATTTTAGAAAAGGAAAACCATCTATCATTTTTCTATAGTTTACTATTTAAAAAAAAAATTCCATAATTTAATATTTAAAAAATAAAAAACCACTAGTTACTCCAATTCAGTAAAGGCTGTTACAGTTGCAATTGACCATGAGATATCAGTTACAACACGTAGGATATCACTAAGTTTCATTTCACTGGGAAAAGTAACACCACAAACAAACAAAAAAATTCAAATGCAATTCCTCTGAATGTTTGTCTCGTTGCCATTGTAAAGTGCAACTTTGTTGAAATCTCCTAATATTAAAACACCCGAAGGTTTTTATTTCAGTTAAGGGTTTTCTCCAATTGCCAAACTACTATGGATGTGATTTTTATATTCGGTCGTTATCAAATTTGGCTCTGATAAATACTTAACCAGAGAGGGTCTCTATGATTCGACCTTTTGTTTGCAAATTTTGTCAACGGAAAATATAATTTCAAACTAGCTATTATATGAACAATTTATTTTCGCTCAGGCTCATGAAGTGATCAAACTCTATTTGAAAAAGATGTAATATAGTTTCATTTAAAAATATGGCAATATAATTCTGAGACCAAATAATGGAGAAATGTTATTGTTTTAATGTAAATGTAACATACCCGACGCAGCAGTCGATGAGCGCGGACGGGAGGAGCACCAGGGTGGCCGGTAGCAGCAACAGAGCGACAACAGTCTCAAACAACGAAAGGCGCGCGAAATGGAAACGGTAAACCATAAAAATTCGCGGGCGATTTATTTATAGAAAATAGTTCGGCCGAACTATTTTAAAAGAAAAAGTTCGGCCGAACTCACAGTGCGGCCGAAATTTCTTGGAAGTTCGGTCGAACTTTTGCTGCCGGTTTTCCAATCTCCGGCAAAAATTCTGTTTGCCCGCGCCGTCAGTGTGCCGTCAATCTAAACGGAAACACGAGTTCGGCTGAACTTTATAAGAAAGTTCGGCCGAACTATTAGAGAGTTCGGGCGAACTTTGTAAAATGGTCGGCCGAACTATTGTTGAAAATTTTTTTCGCACCCCGATTCTCACAAAAGTGTAACCCAGCTTCACGTTTCCGCCCAGATGTAAAGAATATATTCAAAATTATAGATGTAAAAAATATATGGCAAACAAGAATATAAAAAACATATAAAACATATAAAGTGAACAGGAATATAAAAACCATATAAAAGAAAAAGCAATAAGTATATTTCGCTCTACAATAATAATTTCTCTACAAAAGTATTTCTCTCTACAACAATAATTTCTCTACAAAAGTTTTTGACATAATTCTATTTGTTATATTTGAAAAATTGTACAACAATAATTTCTTTACAAACGTTTTAGACATAATTGTATTTGTTATATTTGACAAATTGTATAACATTTGGTAAGAAGTATTTCTCTCTACAACAATAATTTCTTCCATAATTGTCTTTGTTATAATCAACAAATTGTATAACATTTGGTAAGAAGTATATTTATCTCTACAACAATAATTTCTCACATAATTGTCTTTGTTATATTTGACAAATTGTATAACATTTGGTGTTTTATTTTTTGATATGTGTGTGAAATCATGGAGATAGGTTACACTTTTGGGCCAAATGTGGCGATGATGAAGTTTCAAGTTTTTCCTCTTTTATCAAATTGAAACCCTCAAAATTCATATAAGCACAAAGAAAGGTTTGTGACCAAAAATATAAAAACATATAAAAGAAAAAGAAAAAAGTATATTTCTCTCTACAACAATAATTTCTCTACAAAAGTTTTCGACATAATTGTATTTGTTATATTTGACAAATTATATAACATTTTGTTTTTCACTTTTTGATATGTGGTTGAAAGCATGGAGATATGTTACACTTTTGGGCCGTGGTGATGAAATTTCAAGTTTTTCCTCTTTTATCAAATTGAAGCCCTCAAAATTAATATAAGCACTATGAATTTTGATTTGAACTAAAAATACAAATTGTGGAGAATTGTGTTGTTCTCCTAATGATATTTTTTGCAAAAATATTTAGTTTCACATAATTTGTCAAATCTTCATTAAATTAAATTCTTTTCCTTGCAATTTTTCAAACATCTTAAGAGGTATGTGTGTTCACATAGCATAACATAGTTTAAAATGTGTACTTTATATATATATATATATGAGCATGATCTACAGAGAGAGAGAGATGGGGTTTTCATATTAATTTTTTTTTTTTTTCACTACCCTAAATAAATTGAAAAACCAACAATACGCTTTTGAAGAGGACTCGTAAATGAATATAGTTGTATTTTTTGAAATTTTTTTGTCTTCTATATTTTATGTTATTGATATTTTTATTCAGCCCCTTTGAAACTATCTAAAAACATTTCAAGTATTATGTTTAAAAAAAATTAGATGAAAATTATCATATGAATTCAAAAGTGTCAAATTCATATGCCATAGGATAGAGGATTATTAAGGACAAATTCTGCCCTAAATCTGATAGGGCACAAAATGGGGTTTCAGAGAATTATGCAGAAGAGGTGCTGAAACTATAATGTTTAGGACTTCAAGAGCGCGATTGAGTGCTCTCAAGCTCGATCGAGAAATTAATTTCAAAATTTAAATTTCTTGATCAAGCACTTAAGTTCAAAATTTAAATTTCTCGATCAAGCATTAAGGTAACCCTCAATTGAGTGACACACATGGTTAACTAGCGGCTTGATCGAGCTCAAAGGCTCCATCAAGTTATTAAAAAGCTATCCCGCTAACACACTCACCAAATTTTACCAAATTTAATTAATGGTGAACCATATGGCTGAAGGGCTCGATTGAGCCATAACCCTAAATTGAGTCATTAACTTGGGTTAGAAAACAGATCGATCGAGAGTTTGTTTAAACACTTGATTGGGTTATTTTAAGTGCCTCAATAGTTCGATCGAGCGCTTAAAATTTTCTCAATAAAGAGCTTAAAATTTTTGAATCGAGCATATGTTTTTCAACAAAATGTGACCTTAGTTCATCAAAAAGTGTAACCCAACTCCATTTTTCGACCCATGTGTGTGCCATATTTCTTGTAATTTGATACAAATTCTGCAAGGCATTTTCGCTAATGGAACATGGGCTTTTGATGTAATATTAAATAATAGAGTGGCACATCAAATCGTCTGAATCACCAAATTCTTGTTTTAAGAGAATAGGTGGTTTAAGCATAAATGTGCGTTCATTAACTAGAGATATATTTACAAATATATGTTCTCTTGAACTACAACTCAATGGAAATGAAAGTGCTACATGAAATGCTTGTTAAATTCACATTTACTGGATATTAAGTAATGTATTTCCAAGTTTACGTATCATTTTCATAACATCAATTTCATTTCTCTCATGCTCTTTGTGTATCCTCATAAATGCATGCATTTGTCATATAATTCTCACTTTTGGTCATATATGAACTACAATATGATGCTGCAACATATGCATTTAGCACAAATTGTGCATTTGTATTTTCATTCCATAGAGCACGCATGCCCTTTGAAAAAACTTTATTCCAAATGTGAGAAGGTTTCTGTCTCAATAAAAATTTTGGTTTCTTTACTATGTAGTCATGTTCTATTAGCCCTAATTATTTCAAGAAGTTATCCTAGGTTATCGAATCATTTTAGTTAGTTTTCTCAACAAATTCCAGAAGGAATATTGAATGCTCTGTGAGATTTTTATTGGCTACATTGATCGATTCAATTTTCATTCTTGATTTCATTGGTGGCACGGGGAATTAGATCTACAATTTGAAATTTTTTCACTTCTTACAACTTATATGGCGATGTTTATTCAATTTAGCAACATCTGGTCCAAATGGTTTGTATCACAAGTTATGCAATTGTTGACAAAGTTCTCAAAATTCTTTGTATCACAAGGTATGTAATTGTCGACAAAGTTTTCAATTTCTAAATTGATTTTCTTTCCATATATTGGAGCATTTCATATCCATAAAATTCCATGTTCATGTTCAATTCCTCTATTTTGAAACTATATTATGAAATAGTAGTCAGATATTTTTCCGTAGTCAGATATTTTCCAATAAAATATATTGTCATGACATATCATTCGATTTGCAACATTAATTTTTTGTCTATAATAATGACTACTTGTGACTATATATATTCTTATAAGGTGATAAAATTCATCATCTTCTAAGGTATTAGTACCATTTTTACTTACTCATTTTTTAAATTATGCGTATTGTTTCCATCAATGTTATACACTTGTAAATGCCACAAAGGAAGTTAGAGGTCCCAATTGTCATATCATTACAAATATATTTATTTTATTTTGTTTCCAAATGACCAAGAGAGATGCGAATGTTTCTGAAATATATCTATCCAACATCATATTTCAATAATTTTTCCAAATTTTCTCAATCCTTAACATGATATTTTTCTCCCTCTTAGTTTCCATTTTATTATTCTTACTAATATGTAAGACAACACTTTATCAATAATTATTCACATTATCATTAAATAAAATGGTTTCTAATATTTCTCTCTTAGTTTCCCTTTTCTTATTTGTACCCATATGAAAGGGAGCACTTTATAAATAATTGAAAAAAAAATTTGGTGTGTGATATGAGAAGTCACCACTTGCTTGCAACAACTCCCATTGCACAATTTTTTTTGGTAGAAAAATATATTTGTGATGTCAATATCACGTGCATCACCATAGAATAATGTTAAAAAAATCATTGCTTCTACAAGTTTGTCCTTTAAAATCCCAAGTCGTCATTGTCCTTTAGTGGGTGCAAGTTCGATAATATTCTCTTGCAAGTTATAGATGCATTGCGACTCTATTAATCCATGTAACAATGTTTGGGTGTTTCATTGTTTGCATCACAGTTTGTATAGCTTTCATTGTCACTATTTGCATTTTTTATGGTGTTTTCATTTTTTTCTTGTAAAATATGGCTCCCTTTCTCATTTATATAAATGTTGTCAGCCTTACATAGACTTCTAAAATATAGTTCGTTCAATTCTTTCATGACAATAATTGACAGACGTACTTTACTTGTTTGATATGCATTTTTATATTGCAATCGTCTTTCAATGCAACTGTAATTGTGATCCAGGTGGATATTGGTGGTCACCTACCTATTCCACTTGGGGCCCAACATTTTTTCTTTTAGTTTTTCCAGTTTCCTTAATTATAGCACAATTTACTTTTTTTAACAGTTTTTCCAGTCCTGGACTTTTGAAGCCGTTTTAAGACCCTAAACGAAGTTCTTTGGGAAAATTGAGAGCAACATGGTCATACACCAATTTTTCTCACTTAAGGGTTGTATTTCTGGGATAGATCTTTCTAATGAGGTATTGAGCGCATCAAATGGAGATCGTATGCCAAAGTTACGTCCCCAGGAAGTTGAAGTCCCAATTTACCGAAACAGGGCCCATAGTTTTGGCGCTTCATCTCCTAGGGTTAGGTTTTTGGATGTTTGGGGTTTCCCATTGTTTATAAACAATAAATAGGGCCTCGAGCCTAATTGTAATGAATTTAGAGGCTTGTAGCCACCACATATCTTCTCAGAGATAAGCTACCAGCGCCCTAGCTAGTTTATTTCCATTATGTCTGTAAACAAATTTTAGTTCTTTGATATTAATGAAAAGAAGTGTTATTTTTGCTACACTTTTATATTTATGGTTATATGTGTATTTTGTTGCGTTCTTGCATAAATACAGATCAAATTGTCATTGTATCACTTAGATATTGTGGCAATGATTTTTGCATGACATCCATATGAACCTTGTCATTATATCACTTATATATTCTGGCAATGTCTTTTGCACAACGTCCATGAACCGACACATTGATAATCGATCATGTTAATCAAAACATTGATAATTGATCCTGTTAGGAAAATTTTAGATCGCTTGTATCCCCATTGTCTAATTTGTGAAAATGTATTTCTTAGTGACATCAGTCTTTCTTCTAAATTTGAAAGTGTATTTAGAGTTGAAAATTGATTTTTATGTCTTATTCGTTCAGGTGTTGCAAATTGTGGAAGTTTTCCATTTTTAAGTGCTCTTTTACAAGCAACACATGTTTTCATGGCTAAAGGTCCTGTTGTTCAATGTTAAATTCATGTTATCTTCCTGCATATCTCTAGTGAACCACGTGATATTTTTTGCAAAATGCAATTTGGTGCAAACTGTACATGTATTCCTAGATGTGTCTTGCACTTGTTTCTTAGAAATGTATTTTGAATCTTTCTTTCTTGGATGGATTTGTGAGCTCATTATACCTTTTTTTATAAATCTACAAAGTATTTTTTTTACTCCTAGAAGCACCATTCTTGTCTTCTTATTAGAAGATTTTCTTTATATGAAAATTGCATAGGTTGGTCATGTGCATGTCTGTTTCTTTCAAGAACATTATTAGATATTTAATTGCATCTACTTCTTGTGATAACTAAGCCTAGGACGCATATTTGGACTCATTTTTTGTGAGTTAAATGCTATCTCAGATTCAATGTTATTATTGAACTGTATCTAAGAAATAGATTGGTTTGTTTCTAGTAGACGCCTACAAGGCATTATGTTACCTGTTATACATATGAGTTGCTTCATTTGTGATAAGTAAGCTTATGACACTTAATCCATTTTTGTAAATGAAATTATTGAGATGTATATGAGAAACAGATTGCTCATTTTCTCGTACATGCTTATGAGACAATATATTATAATCGGTACATCACTACATTTGCTTCTTGTATATATGAATTGCTTCATTTTGTGATAACTGAGCCTACAACTTCTTGTATATATGAATTGCTTCATTTGTGATAACTGAGCTTACAATACTTATTTGGATGCACTTGTTGTAAATGATATGCTATCTCAAATTAAATGTCATTTTTGAAATGTACTTGAGATATAGACTGTTTTTCTTCTAGTATACACTTATGACGTTTGATTGATAAGAATCTTCTTTTAGTCGCATGTATGCTTGTTAAGAATGCATGTCATGTTTTTCATTAGTAGTTGCAGATTTTGTTACTAAAGAATATTGCAAAATGTTATCTCCATCCTATTGTTTTTGTATCATTGGCTCAGAATGTCTATGTAATGTATCTATTTTGAATGACATGACATTCATGACATCCACGTGCAATTTAAATAACACTCAGAGAAGAATATAGAAGTAGCTCCTCCTTTGTGTGGGGACTCAATTAATCCAATTTTTAAGTGGCGTTCTCCTTCTAAAATATGCAATGAACCCTTTGTTATAGTGTTAGAGGTGTTATATCTATTCGAAAACATTTTGGGTATAATGTTCCCACCTACGAAGCCCTGCTGATGCGATGTTATGAAACCAAATCCCAAAATAGAAGAAAAGAGAGATAAACACCTTAGAGATAAGCCAATTAGAGGGGAAAACCTCCTTTGCATTAACCCCATTTCTATAGATAGGAGTTCATGGGGTCACAATATAATCCTATCTGACCTAACAATAATAATGTAAGGGCACAACAATAACAATATTGGGGTTTTATGGGACACAATAATAACAATATGGGGAATACAGGGGTATAATAATAACAATAAGGGGGCTACACTAACACAATAAGGGACTACACTAGTAATATATGGATCTAACATGCCCCTCTGCTTCAAACAAGTGTTGTCCTCAACTCTTGATTATTTGTTGATGATTCTGTATAAAATTCTCATCCTCCCACATGGAATCTTAAACATGTAAGTTCTTCCACTGTTAAGATACTATGAAATTGATCGATTATGTAGTTTTTGAGTTCTTGTTTCTGTGATTGCTTCAGAACTTCTTTCGCCACGATGTTGATCTTCTTGTTGTTTCATTTGATTTTGCACCAAAGTTAGGTTATCCTTTGAGAGTTGGAGAACTTGTTGTTGATGCTTGATGTGATATTCCACTACTTTATCACCCATATTATGCTTTCATTTGATCATTCAAACCATCCAACTTAGCCTTCATTTTTTATTTTAAACCATCTATGTCATCTTTGATTGCTCTTTGTAAGATCGAAATTTATTGCCCTTGGTACCATAATTTTGATATATCATACTGCAATTATTCCTCTTCATGCATCATAGTAGAGCTTTTTGAGGTCTTAATGGGTATGGAATTATTTTGGGAG
This sequence comes from Pinus albicaulis, assembly GCA_034641835.2. Classification (NCBI taxonomy): domain Eukaryota; kingdom Viridiplantae; phylum Streptophyta; class Pinopsida; order Pinales; family Pinaceae; genus Pinus; species Pinus albicaulis. Next base: position 974,124,352 of record CM076577.1, on the reverse strand, counting down.
GCATTATATAACTCAATACTGATATCTATGCTTCAATATGCCTTTGGAATCACTTCAAACTGATTTTTCAAACAAATGTTATGCAAACTTGTATAAAACATACATACATTTTTATTTCTTTTTTGAAGGTATATATTGAAATTGATTTATCTCTATTATTTTATATCATCAAGATCTGAATTTATATCTTGAATTATCTCTCTGAGTACTCTTTCCAATGCCATAGGTCTTACCTGATTTGGATTTTTCAAGGCAAATGTATTCATAATCTCCCACAATGACCTAATTATGGACTAGTTCAGTAGAGCGAAATTGTACGGTCTGCCATGTGTCACTGTTTCCTCCTTCAACTCTGAAGTTGATAAACAAGAAACTAAATTCGTGTACTTTCGACCAGATGTTACACAATTCCAATATGATTCTCAGAATGATTTTCCCAAGGCCACCTCTTTGAGATGAAATTTGAGAGCCTGCAAAAACCCTAACTTCCACAGATTATATCTCCAAAAACATTGCGAACCAAGATTCAAAATTTTTACAGGACATTCCTCAGGATTTCTTTGCAAATGGGTTTATTTTTTAGATTCTGAAACTTTGTAGAAAAAAAAATTATAGTGAAAATTTCACGATGACCTATTTGAAGCAGCAAAATCCAAGAATCCAATGCTCCGATACCAAATGTTATGAAACCAGCTCCCAAAATAGAAAAAAAAGCGATCAACTCCTTAGAAATAAACGACTTCGAAGGGGAAAATCGTTTACATTACATAAAGGAACAATTCTTGGATGATTCAAATAAGAAAACCTCCTTTCTATATATAGGAGTCCATGGGATCACAATATAATCCTAGCCGAAATAACAATAATAATGTAAGAGCACAAAAATAACAATATTGGGAGTTTATAGTACACAATAATAATAATATGGGAATTACAGGGATATAATAATAACAATAAGGGGGCTACAGTAACACAATAAGGGACTACGCTAATATTATAGGGACCTAACATACGACGAGTCCAAGAATTCGAACAACTATATTACATCTCGAATAAGCATAACTGTAACTGACAAAATTATTAGTAACATAGGACCACAATTGGAAGTTCACTCTGAATATACATTAAAGGAATTTTGAACCTAAAAGTGGCCTCCTAAGGAAAAATTATAAAATAATAGTTAAAATAATAAAATACGAGCTACACATTTTGGAGAAAAACTATAAAATAATAGTTAAAATAATAAAATAAGAGCTATGCATTTTGGAGGGAAAATATGAAAGCTACTTTTTTTTAATAGTATTTTTGGCTTATCTCCTTATACATTTACTCAAATTTCAAGTATACGCATTCGTTGGATGTAAAATCAAATTCCACATCCATCGAGTACCCATTATGCATACCTTTAAGAAGACCCACATTGATAAAAATTGAAAATACATTGTGTTGAACATGTTTTTATAATGTATATTCAATTTTGTCAATGTAGGTATTATTAAAATTATGCATAATGGGTAGTTGTTGGATGTGGAATTTAATTGAGTGTCTACAATTGAAATTTGAGTAAACCTATAAGGAAATAAGCCAAAAATACAGTTTAAAAAAGTAGTTTTTCTTCTTTTCTATCCAAAATATTTAAATTTATCTCTTTTTAAATTTAAAGGATTTTGATTGGTATACATAGCATGACATGGAAATTAAGTGAAACTTTCATGAGCACTTTTAGGCTAAAATTTCCTCTGATGTGATGATATCTAGTGCAAACATAATGTTCCACCCTCTATTTGCCCCTTTTCATATGGCACTGCCATATTTATGAAATATTGTTTCTATTTCATATTCATTGTATGCCATATTTATGAGATATTGTTTCTATTTCCTATTCATTGCATATTTCATAGATGGATTTTTTCTAAAAAATGAAATGTTTGTTGATTAGTATGCATAAGTGCATGGCAAAAATATTGGTCAATGAAAAGTAAAAAACATTGTGCATCAAATTTTCTTGCTACTAAATAGAAAATTGCATTAAAGATGTTCTTATTCATTGTATATTGCATCACATATTATTTTTCTAAAAAATGAAATGTTTGTTGATTTCTATGCATAAGTGCATCGCAGAAATATTGGACAATGTAAAGTCGCAAACACTGTGTAACGAATTTTGTTGCTACTGGATAAAAAATTGCATTAAAGAGGTTGTTGCCAGAGATGATGTTTTGAGTTGAAGATGTTGTCACCAAAATTAGATGATGTTTGTTTTTCTATTGTTAACTCATTTAAATTCATATTATGTGTAATATGCATCCAATGGTTTTGAAAAGTAGATATTATATTTTTAATTCATTTAAATTAATTTTATGTGTAATATGCATCTAATGGTTTTGAATATCTTTGCACATAGATGAAAAGTAGATATTGGTTTTGAATATCTTTGCACTGAAAAGTAGATATTATATTGTTCAAAAATCCATCGAATTTTGTTGCTACTAAATACAAAATTGCATTAAATAGGTTGTCACCTCAATTGATTGCTATGCATAAGTGCATCGCAAAAACATTGGACAATGTAAAGTCGCAAACACTGTGTAACGAATTTTGTTGCTACTAAATAGAAAATTGCATTAAAGAGGTTGTCGCCATAGATGATGTTTTGCTTTAAAGAGGTTATCACCAAAATTAGATGATGTTTGTTTTTCTATTGTTAACTCATTTAAATTCATATTATGTGTCATATGCATCCAATGGTTTTGAAAAGTAGATATTATATTGTTAATTAATTTAAATTCATTTTATGTGTAATATGCATCTAATGTTTTTGAATATATTTGAACATAGATGAAAAGTAGATATTAGTTTTGAATATCTTTGCACTGAAAAGTAGATATTATATTGTTCAGAAATCCATCGAATTTTGTTGCTACTAAATAGAAAATTGCATTTACAAAATTGCATTAAAGAGGTTGTCACCGCAATTAGATGATGTTTGTTTTCCTATTGTTAACTCATTTAAATTCATATTATGTGTAATAGACATCGAATGGTTTTGAAAAGTGGATATCATATTGTTAACTCATTTAAATTCATATTATTTGTAAAAAGTAGATATTATATTGTTAACTCATTTAAATTCATATGATGTATAAAAGATAGATATTATATTGCTAACTCATTTAAATTCATATTATGTGTAATGTGCATCCAATGGTTTTGAATATTCACATAGATGAAAAGTAGATATTAGTTTTGAATATCTTTTCACATAGATGAAAAGTAGACATTATGGTTTTCAATATCTTTGCACATAGATGAAAAGTAGATATTAGTTTTGAATATCTTTGCACTGAAAAGTAGATATTATATTGTTCATAAATCCATCGAATTTTGTTGCTACTAAATAGAAAATTGCATTAAAAAGGTTGTCATCACAATTAGATGTGAATTTTGTTGCTACCAAATAGAAAATTGCATTAAAGAGGTTCTTATTCATTTGTATATTGCATCACATGAATTTGTTCTAAAAATGCAATATTAAAGAGGTTCTTATTCATTATGTATGGCATCACATGGAATTTTTCTAAAAAATGCAATGTTTGTTGATTTCTATGCATAAGTGCATTGTAAAAAGATTGGACAATGTAAAGTCGCAAACACTGTGCAACGAATTTTGTTGCTACTGAATAGAAAATTGCATTAAAGAGATTGTCACCATGATTAGATGATGCCTATTTCACCACGATTAGATGTGAATTTTGTTGCTACTAAATAGAAAATTGCATTAAAGAGGCTCTTATTCATTGTATATTGCATCACATGGAATTTTTCTAAAAATGCAATATTAAAGAAGTTCATATGCATTGTATATTGCATAACATGGAGTTTTTCTAAAAAATGCAATGTTTTTTTATTGCTATGCATAAGTGCATCGCAAAAATATTGGACAATGTAAAGTCGCAAACACTGTGCAACGAATTTTGTTTCCACTGAATATAAAATTGCATTAAAGAGGTTGTCACCACAATTATATGATGTTTTTTTTTTCTATTGTTAACTCATTTAAATTCATATTATGTGTAATATCCAATGGTTTTGAATATCTTTGCACATAGATGAAAAGTAGTTATTATATCGTTTAGAAATCCATATTGGGAAATTTTTGGTAAAGCAATGGTTGATAATGACCACTAACAAAATTTTCATCATAGAAGATGATGTAATATGGAATTGAATTTTCATGTCGGTTAAAAATCAAATATATTTTCTTTTATAATGACAACTAAAAAAATTTTCATGATGGAAGAGGATGCAATATGGAATTGAATTTTCATGTCGGTTAAAAACCAAATATATTTTCTTTTTTTAATGGACAAAATCCAATTACCAATAACAATATTTGCATCATGGAAGATGATGTAATATGGAATTGAATTTTCATATCAGTTAAAAATCAAAAATAAAAATCAAATATATTGTCTTTCATAATGACCACTAACAAAACTTTTTCATGATGGAAGATGATGCAATATGGAAAACAAAATTTTCATGATGGAAGGTGATGCAATATGGAATTATTTTTTCATGTCCATAAAAATCAAATATATTTTCTTTCTTGTTAATGGCCAAAATCCAACAAAATTTTCATGATGGAAGGTGATGCAATATGGAATTAAATTTCATGTCCATAAAAATCAAATATATTTTTCTTTCTTGTTAATGGCCAAAATCCAATTGATATGTTTAGCCATTTAGCTAACCAAAATATGCAAAATGTATGCAAAATGTATCCCCTTCCATGATGCAATATGGAATTGCATTTTCATGTCGGTTAAAAATCAAATATATTTCTTTCTTGTTAATGGCCAAACTCCAATTGATATATATTGTCTTTCTTGTTAATGGCCACAACAAAATAGAAAATTGCATTAAAGAGTTTGTCACCACAATTAGATGATGTTTTTTAAAGAGTTTGTCACCACAACTAGATGATGTTTTTTTTGTATTGTTAACTCATTTAAATTCATAATATGTGTAATATGCATCCAATGGTTTTGAACATATTTGCACATAGGATATATTTGTGCATAGATGAAAAGTAGATATTATTGTTCAGAAATTCCATCAAATTTTGTTGCTACTAAATAGAAAATTGCAATAAATAGGTTGTCACCACAATTAGATGTTTGTTTTTCTATCTTGTTGCTACTAAATACCAAATTGCATCAAATAGGTTGTCACCAAAATAAGATGTTGTTTGTTTTTCTATCTTGTTAAATTGCATTAAATAGGTTGTCACCACAATTACATGTTTTTTTTTATATCTTGTTGCTACTAAATACCAAATTGCATCAAATAGGTTGTCACCAAAATAATTTGTTGTTTGTTTTTCTATCTTGTTAAATTGCATCAAATAGGTTGTCACCACAATTAGATGTTGTTTGTTTTTCTATCTTGTTAAATTGCATTATATAGGTTTTCACCACAATTGGATGTTAGATGTTGTTTGTTTTTCTTTGTTGTTGCTACTAAATAGAAAATTTCATTAAATAGGTTGTCACCACAATTAGATGTTGTTTGTTTTTCTATCTTGTTGCTACTAAATAGAAAATTGCATTAAATAAGTTGTCACCGGAATCAGATGTTGTTTGATTTTCGTTAAAACATCTAAATTCATATTATGTGTAATATGAATTCAATGGTTTTGAATACCTTTGGATATAGTTGAAAAATAGATATTATATTGTTTAAAAATCCATATTGGAAAATTTTGGTAAAACAATGGTTCATAATGATATCTAACCAACGTATGCAAAATGTTAGCCTTTTAATGGCCAAAATCCAATTGATATGTTTAGCAATTTAGCAAACCAACGTATACAAAATGTTAGCCATTTAGCTAACCAATGTATGAAAAATGTATCCCCCATAGCCCTAGGAACTTTGGTAAAGAAATCGTTCATAATGACCACTAGAAAAAGGTATCCCCCATGAGAACTTTGGTAAAGAAATGGTTCATGATGAACACTAATAACGTATCCCCCGATAGCCCTCGTTCAGACTCATTTATATTTGTAGATGCAAAACAACGCATTCAGACTCTTTCCTTTATATTTGTAGATACAAAACAACGCATTCAAAATATTTCCTTTATATTTGTAGATGCAAAACAACTCATTCTACGAAGATATGTATCAATATCATTAATTCAGTATGTATCAATATCATTAATTCCATATGTATCAATATCATTAATTCCATGTAACTCTTATACAAAATCAGATTCTATTTCATATTTACATGACTCTATTTCCTCAACATCATTATTGTTTAAGAAAATTTTAAAATATTCTATTAAGTCATTTTATAGAAAATCAGATTCTATTTCATATTTACATGACTCTATTTCTTCAACATCATTATTTTTTAAGAAAAATTTAAAATATTCTATTAACCCATTTTGTAGCTGATTCTATGAAGATATGTATCAATATCATTAATTCCAAGTAACTCTTATAAAAAATCAAATTCTATTTCATATTTACATTTACATGAATATATTTCTTCAATATCATTATTGTTTAATGTTCTATTAACCCATTTTGTAGCTGATTTGAATTATAAGACCATTTCTTTTTAATACTTTTAAGGGACAATGAATTGTAATTTAAATCTGTAACTATTAACATCTATTATTTCTTCCATCATTTCCAATCAATATTTTAAGGGAAATGCGTTGTAATTTCAATTTGTAACTATTGACATCTATTATTTCTTCCATCATTTTCAATTTTTAATTCAATGTTTGAAATGAAAATCCTACACTACAAATGTTATAAGTAATTCAATGCCTTCGATTTCCTAGCATGCAATTCCTTATCACATTCTACCTTTGCAGCATGCAAGTCTTCACAGAAATTCAATTACCTTTTTCTGTTGCTCCTATCTACAAATTTAGGAAAAGATAAGTTGTCTTCATAGAAAATAAATTACCTTTATATTTTTAGATGCTTAGGAAAAGATAAGTTGTCTTCACAGAAAATATTTTACCTTTATATTTTAGATAAGTTGTCTTCACAGAAAATAAATTACCTTTATATTTTAGATGCAAAACAATGCATACAGACTCCTATGCAAAACAACTACTCCTTTATATTTGTAGATGCAAAACAACACATTCATACGCCTATGAAAAACAACTACTCCTTTATATTTGTAGATGAACAAAAACCCATTGTACGAAGATATGTATCATTCTCATTAATTCTATGTAACTCTGATACAACTAATCCTTTATATTTGTAGATGCAAAACAACACATTCAGACTCCTATGCAAAACAACTACTCCTTTATATTTATAGATGAAAAACAACCCATTGTACGAAGATATATATCAATCTCATTAATTCCATGTAACACTTATAGAAAATCAGATTCTATTTCATATTTACATGACTCTATTTCTTTATAAATGAAAAAAAACACATTATACGAAGATATGTATCAATCTCATTAATTCCATGTAACTCTTATAGAAAATTAGATTCTATTTCATATTTACATGACTCTATTTCTTCAAAATCATTATTGTTTAAGAAAAATATAAAATTTTCTATTAACCCTTTTGTAGCTGATTCTACAAAGATATGTATCAATATCATTAATTATATAATTAATTTCATGTAACTCTTATAGAGAATCAGATGCTATTTCATATTTACATTTACATGAATCTATTTCTTCAACATCATTATTGTTTAAGAAAAATATAAAATGTTCTATTAACCCATTTTGTAGCCGATTTGAAGTATAGAACCATTTATTTTTAATACACAATCAATATTTTAAGGGACAATGCATTGTAATTTAAATTTGTAACTATTGAAATCTATTATTTCTTCTATCATTTCCAATCAATATTTTAAGGGACACTGCATTGTAATTTTAAGTCCTATGCAAAACAACTACTTATTTATATTTGTAAATGAAAAACAATGCATTCTACAGAGATATGTATCAATCTCATTAATTCCATATAACTCTTATACAAAATCAAATTCTATTTCATATTTACATAACTCTATTTCTTCAAAATCATCATTGTTTAAGAAAAATATAATATGTTCTATTAACCCATTTTGTAGCTGTAATATTCTTACTTAGCGACAGCTAATTGGAATATTCGACCTTGTATAGTTTTCCGTATGTGGTTTGTAGATAAATAAATAAAAAAGTGAGTAAAGGGGGGTCTAACTCACTTTAGTAGAATAAAACACCTTCCTAGTAGCACAACGTTGTGACTTAAGGGGGGATCCAAGGGGGGCCACACACCACGTGGAGGAGGGGGCCTACATGCACTCTAGAAGCTTCTACGCAGATAAGGATGAGGATGTGGAGGAGAGAGAAACTACATTGGTTTTGGAGGGAAACCAATGCTATAAAAGCTGGAGGAGACTCCTCATTTGGATCATTCTGGATTTATTGATTTTGGAGTGAGACTTTGGTCTTCTTTCGCACACCGGCTGTTTAGCTTGTCTGCAACACTATTTAGTGCACCGAGTGTCTCCGTGCGGAGATCTCACCCTTAGCCCCAGGGGACTTCGAGTGCCTGCTTGGGCAAGGTTTGTTTTCTTGCATTTTGCAAGTTGTTTCATTGTTTGGGTTTGTTGCGGAGCTGGAGCTGAGAGAAACTACGCAGTCACTGGGAGAGATGATGCAGTCCCTTGTGGCGAAGCTTTGGTTTGGGTGTTTTTGCAAGTGATTTCACCGGGATTTCGAGCAGAGGGTCAACCTTTTCCTGTCGAAGGTTTTTGGCGAAGTTTCTGGCAGTTTTTCAGCTGTTTCTATCCAGCTACTACGCTATCCCTTGGAGGCTAGCGTAATTCATCGGGGAGGTAGTTTGTGGTTGTTTCTGGGGTCGACCATTCTTGGAATGGTTTGTGGATCTTGTCGGGGTTGTTGAGGAGAGGAGGTTTTCTGATTTTCATCTCATTCCGGCAAGGGGATCAGCCCCTAATCTTCAGTCACTTCCAGCAGTAGTAGCTACACGGCATTTCTCCAGCAGCTGGGATTTAGTTCTTGGAGCAGCCATTTCTTGTTATTTTTTAGGGTGTTTTCTCACTTGCCTTGCGCAAGATTGCCTCTTGTACTTCATTGAATTTCTCAGATTAATAAAATGGCTCAGCATTTTCTTTATATGTTTTCTGGTTAAGTTGCCGTAGTTTTCGTGGTTGCCGTAGTTGATGTATTATCTTTCTATTTATATTGTCGTGTTTGAGCGCTATAGTTCTATACCACTTGGTGTGTTCCTCTATTACTCTTAGACAGAGTCTAGAAAGGTCCAGGTAGCCTCCGGATCTTGTTCTCTTTTAGAGATGACATATCCGGTAAATTCCCTCCCAGTCTATCTCTGGTTGGAGTTTTTCCATGCTTTAGAGATATCCCCCAAAACGGGATATTACAGTGGTATCAGAGCATAGTTCTGGCTCAGCCTGTGGTCTATGACATCAGGAAAGAGACCCTATAGAGGCAGGAAGTATAGAGACTGTGAGCGTAGGTTGGAGGCCACCTACGAAGAGGAAGAATGTGCCCAGTAGAAAACACAGATCAGGGGAGAGAGCTTGAGAAGGATGTAAAGGAGGTAGAGCTTGTAGTAGATTTGAAGCAGAAAGCGTCGATGGCAGATGACACGGAGGCCAAGAAGTTTGGAGAGGCACTCCTCAAATCAGTGCAGGATTTAGCCTGATAGATTGAGGTGATGGGCCAGAGGTTCACAGCTGTGGAGGCTAGGCAGCGTGAGACTCCATGGGATTTTGAGGTTAGAGAGGGATCAGGTGCATCCCACCATTTGCCGAAGCAGGGTGCTTCTCAGCGTGATATTCCTCAGCCGACGGCTTCTTGTGCACCTACCCGCTCTACTATGCCCACTTTCTTGGGAGCTGATACAGGGGCAGAAGCCCAGCAGGAGGCAGAGCCTGGGCACTTGGATGAGTACTTCGTAGAGTATCAGTCCTACGGGTATGAGTTCAGGGATGCTCTCACATTCAGAGATTTTGTGCAGCTCCAACGGGACGGTAGACCCCGCGACCATCATAGAGGGCACCGGCATTACCATGATGGAGATTCCCACCGTGCCTCTAGTAGATTTCATTTGCCCATGTTTGATGGATCGTCAAATAGTTCGTCAAAGTCTTGGGTGGAGAAGTTGGACATCTATTTCCAGCTTAACCAGATGTCGGAGATAGAGGCCATCAAGGTGGCAACATTACATTTGGATGGTGAGGCCCAGGACTGGTGGTTCCATGGGATGGTGACACTCGGGCATTCCACGGTGACGACATATGCTGAGTTCACCAAAATATTGATAAAGCGTTTTGACTGGAGGGATCCGGAACAACATTTTTTTGAGCTGACGAAGCTCAGACAGACAGGGAGCCCCGAGACCTACATTGTAGATTTCTTAAGGGTTTCGGTGATGGTGCCAGATCTATCCGCGACACGGATGATATATATGTTTGTGGAGGGATTAGCAAAGCCACTTCGAGGTCTAGTCAGATCCACTAGACCAGCTACACTCCAGGATGCTATCAGGAGGACCAGGGATTTGCAGGATGCATTGCCCAGGACGAGAACACCTTACCCCCAAAGACAGGGTACCCAGCCCAAGGGGAAGGATGTGAGGGTTCCTCCTCCAAAGGGGAATCCAGGACAGGCACAGGTCGATGATGAGGCCAGGAGGGAGTTGAGGAAGAAGTGGCTATGCTTCACATGTCAGGAGCCGTGGGCACCAGGGCATATTTGTGCTGTTGGCAAAGCACACTTTATTGAGGTCTTCTCTGATGAGAGCGGGGAAGAAGATGAGAAGGATGATGAGGAGGTAGGAGATAGTCAGATGGCCCAGGATCAGTTGTCGCCTCCACCTCCAGGGACGGGAGGTGCAGCCTTTGCACCTACAGGAGGGGCCCTTCCATCTTTGCGAGGAGTTCCTAATTATTTGACGCTGTGTGTACGTGGGATAGTACGTGGCCAACGAGTATCAGTCTTGGTCGACAGTGGGGCAACCCACAACTTTATTGATGCGCAGATGGTTGAGCGGCGGGGTATACCGACCGAGAGTTTTGATGGATTTTTAGTATTGGTCCTAGGAGCCCAGACGATGCAGTGTGCCCATTATGTTCTAGAGTTAGTAGTAACGATGGGTACTTACACCATGATTGATCACTTTTTCGTGGTCAACATACCAAATACCAATGTGGTACTGGGTGTTCGGTGGCTGATTACGCTGGGGAAGATCACCACGGATTGGGAGGCCTTAGAGATGGAGTGGGATGACAAGAAGACTGGGAAGCATGAGAAGATCCACGGGATGCATACTTACCCACCTCAGACAGTTTCGGCACACCGGATGGAGGCAGACTTCTGGAAGGGTAACATAGAGTGGGTAGTTGAGTTGCGGGCATCAGAGGCAGAGACCACCGGTCGAGCATTTCATTCAGAGATATAGGCCATCCTTGACAGACATGAGGTGGTGTTTGGGGCTATACCACCAGGTCGGCCACAAGATAGAGGGTTTGAGCATACCATCGAGCTGGAGCAGGGTATCCAGGCGGTGATCACTACACCCTATAGGCATCCCAAAGCCTATCGGGATGAGATTGAGTGGGCCATCCAGGAGTTGTTGGCTCTTGGACACATCGGACAGAGCACGAGTCCGTTTGCTTCTTCTGTGGTGCTGGTGAAGAAGAAGGACAGTACTTTGAGGATGTGCATTGACTACAGGGCCCTGAATAAGAAGACTCTGAAGAATAGGTACCCTATACCCAGGATCGATGAGCTGATGGATGAGCTGAGAGGAGCTAAGTTCTTCTCAAAGATTGATTTGAGATCAGGGTACCACCAGATTCGCGTGAGGGAAAAGGACATTCCCAAGACCACCTTTAGGTGCCATTATGGGCACTTTGAGGTTTTGGTTATGCCTTTTGGGCTGACCAAGGCACTAGCCACCTTCCAGTCCTGCATGAACCATATCTTCTGCAGTCATCTGAGGAAGTTTGTATTGGGTTTCTTTGATGACATACTCATATATAACAGGACGTGGGAGGAGCATCTCCAACATATCGAGGCAGTACTACGCATCTTGGAAGAGCAACAATTTTATGCTAAGCTCTCCAAGTGTGAGTTTGGGATGACAGAGATGCTGTATTTGGGTCACATCATTGGAGTGGACGGAGTGAGGGTCCACGAGGAGAAGATTAGAGCCATCAGAGATTGGCCGGAGCCGAAGAATGTGACAGAACTTCGAGGGTTCATTGGGATATGTTCCTATTACAATAAGTTTGTCAAAGGGTTCTCACAGCTTGTTACACCCCTTACAGATCTGACGAAGAAAGGGGCATTCAGTTGGACAGATACAACGTAGCAAGCCTTTGATAGGCTTAAGGAGGTGATGAGTAGCTGCCCAATGCTTGTGTTGCCAGATTTTACGCATCCATTTGTCTTGGAGTGTGATGCGTCGGGAGAGGGGATTGGCGCAGTATTGATGTAGGGGGGACACCCTATAGCTTTTGAGAGCCAGAAAATCCTTCCGCATGAGAGGTTGTATCCTATTTACGACAAGCAGATGTTGGCCATCATGCATGCATTGGCCAAATTCCGGCAGTATCTGGTGGGAAACAGATTCAGGGTGAGGACTGACCACAACAGCCTCAGGTTCTTTTTGGAGCAGAAGCAGCTACAGGAGAGGTAGCAGAAGTGGATCAGTAAGATCCAAGCGTATGACTTCGACATCGAGTATGTCAAGGGTAAGAATAACGTGGTATTAGATGCTCTTTCACGTAGACCAGCAACGTTATCTCTTATGAGCTTGGATGCAGATTGGAGAGCTCGACTTTTAGTTGAGTACTCCAAGGACAGGTTTTCATGTGAGGTGCTGGACGGGCAGGTGGCGGATGATCGGTACAGGGTGGTTGATGAGATCATCTATTACAGGGATAGGATCTTCTTGACTGAGGGGTCTCAGCTCAAGAAGAAGATACTCCAAGCGTCACATGATTCTCCACTGGCAGGCCATCAGGGGTTTACCAAAACCTACAAGGCCATTCGAGAGAGGTTCTCATGGAAGGGCCTCAAGGAGGACGTACTCCAGCACATCACGGAGTGTGATGTTTGTCAGAGGAACAAAGGTGAGATGAGCCATCCCGTAGGGTTGTTGCAGCCTCTTCCCATTCCAGAGGGAAAATGGGAGAGCATATCGATGGATTGCATCACAGGATTGCCCATGGTGCAGGGCAAGGATTGTATCTTTGTCGTCGTTGATCGATTGACAAAGTATGCGCACTTCTTCGCCATATTCGCGCATTACACAACAGCGTAGGTGGCCGAGCTGTTCTTCCAGGAGATTTTCAGATTGCATGGTCTTCCCAAGACCATCATTAGTGACAAGGATAGCTGCTTCATGGGCGGATTTTGGCAGGATATTTTCCGGCTAGTGGGGACGGAGTTGACACCAAGCACCAGTTACCACCCATAGACGGATGGACAGATGGAGATAGTTAACAAGTGGGTGGAGGGCTACTTGCGTAACTATGTCAGTGGGCAGCAGTGAGCATGGTTGAGATGGTTGCATTTGGGGGAGTACTGCTACAACTCGAAACATCACATGTCTATTGGGATGTCACCATTCTACGCTTTGTATGGGTACCATCCTTTGTCATTTGCTGATGTGATGTTCGGTACGAGTAAGGCTCCTAGAGCTAAGATGTGGATCCAAGAGAGTCAGGATATCCTCCGAGCTCTCAAGGAAAACATGGCTACAACACAGAACCAACAGAAGTTGTATGCCGATAGAGGTCGGGTGGAGCGACAGTTCGAGGTAGGGGACTTGGTCTACCTATGCTTACAGCCATACCGACAGTCATCGCTGAAGCAGAAGGGAGCTGAGAAGCTCAAGCCGCATTTCTACGGGCCATACAGGGTGATACGTAGGATTGGGCAGGTTGCATACGAGTTGGAGCTGCCCCAAGGCAGCAAGATCCACAAAATTTTCCATGTGTCATGCCTGAAGAAGGCGCTGGGACAACAGGTGATAGTGACGAAGGAGCTACCACCTACAGATGATGAGGGGCACTTGGTGTTGCAGCTGGAGGCCATTATTGATACTAGGGAGAGGCGGTTACGGAGCAAGACGGTCTGGGAATTCTTGGTGAGGTGGAAGAATTTGCCGGATGAGGATGCCACTTGCGAGAGTGAGAAAATTCTACAGCATCCATCACTTCAGTTGCTTGAGGACAAGCAAAATTTTTCCGGGGGGGGGGACTGTAATATTCCTAATTAGCGACAACTAATTGGAATATTCGACCTTGTATAGTTTTTCGTATGTGGTTTGTAGATAAATAAATAAAAAGTGAGTAAATGGGGGTCTAACTCACTTTAGTATAATAAAACACCTTCCTAGTAGCACAACGTTGTGACTTAAGGGGGGAGCCAAGGGGGGCCACACACCACGTGGAGGAGGGGGCCTACATGCACTCTAGAAGCTTCTGCGCAGATAAGGATGAGGATGTGGAGGGAAACAAATGCTATAAAATATGGAGGAGCCTCCTCATTTGGATCATTCTGGATTTGTTGATTTTGGAGTGAGACTTTGGTCTTCTTTCGCATGACGACTGTTTAGCCTGTCTGCAACACTATTTAGTGCACCGAGTGTCTCCGTGCGGAGATCTCACCCTTAGCCCCGAGGGACTTTGAGTGCTTGCTCTGGCAAGGTTTGTTTTCTTGCATTTTGCAAGTTGTTTCATTGTTTGGGTTTGTTGCGGAGCTGGAGCTAAGAGAGACTGCCAGTCACTGGGAGACAGGACGCAGTCCCTTGTGGCAAAGCTTCGGTTTGGGTCTTTCTGCAGGTGATTTCACCAGGATTTCGAGCAGAGGGTCAGCCTTTTCCTGTCGGAGGCTTTTGGCGGAGTTTCTGGCAGTTTTTCAGCTATTTCTATCCAGCTACTGCGCTGTCCCTTGGAGGCTAGCGTAATTCACTGGGGAGGCAGTTTCTGGTTGTTTCTGGGGTCGTCCATTCTTGGAATGGTTTGTGGATCTTGTCGAGGTTGTTGAGGAGAGGAGCTTTTCTGATTTTCATCTCATTCCGACAAGGGGATCAGCCCCTAATCTTCAGTCGCTTCCAGCAGTAGCAGCTACACGGAATTTCTCCAGCAGCTGGGACGCAGTTCTTGGAGCAGCCATTGCTTGTTATTTCTGAGGGTGTTTTCTCACTTGCCTTGCGCAAGATTGCCTCTTGTACTTCATTTAATTTCTCAGATTAATAAAATCGCTCAGCATTTTCCTTCTATGTTTTCTGGTTAAGTTGTCGTAGTTGTTGTATTCTCTTTCTATTTCTATTGCCGTTTTTTAGCGCTATAGTTCTATACCACTTGGTGTGTTCTTCTATTACTCTTAGACAGAGTCTGGAAAGGGCCAGGTAGCCTCCGGATCTCGTTCTCTTTTAGAGACGACATATCCGGTAAATGCCCTCCCAATCTATCTCTAGTTGGAGTTTTGCCGTGCTTTAGAGATATCCCCCAAAACAGGATATTACAATAGCTGATTCTATGAAGATATGTATCTATATCATTACTTACATGTAACTATTATAGAAAATAAGATGTTATTTCATATTTACATTTACACGACTCTATTTCTTCAACATCATTATTGTTTAAGAAAAATATAAAACGTTTTATTAACCCATTTTGTAGCTCATTTGAAGTATAAGACCATTTATATTTAATAAACATTCAATATTTTAAGGGACAATGCATTGTAATTTCAATTTGTAACTATTGAAATCTATTATTTATATTTTAAGGGACACTGCATTTCTTCCATCATTTCCAATCAATATTTATTGTAATTTTAATTTGTAACTATTGACATCTATTATTTCTTCCATCATTTCCAATCAATATTTTAAGGGACAATGCATTGTAATTTGGAGATTGCATTATAATTTTAATTTGTAACTATTGACATCTATTATTTCTTCCATCATTTTCAATCAATATTTTAAAGAACACTACATTGTAATTTTAAGAGACAGTGCATTGTAATTTCAATTTGTATCTATTGACATGTATTATTTCTTCCATCATTAATATTATTTTAAGGGACACTGCATTGTAATTGCATTGTAATTTTAAGGGACAATGCATTGTAACTTCAATTTGTATCAATTGACATCTATTATTTCTTCCATAATTTCCAATCAATATTATTTTATACGACAATCAATATTTTAAGGGACAATGCATTGTAATTTGGACATTGCATTGTAATTTTAATTTGTAACTATTGACATCTATTATTTCTTCCAGCATTTTCAATCAATATTTTAAAGGACATTGCATTGTAATTTTAAGAGACAGTGCATTGTAATTTCAATTTGTATCTATTGACATCTATTATTTCTTCCATCATTAATATTATTTTAAGGGACATTGCATTGTAATTGCATTGTAATTTTAAGGGACAGTACATTGTAATTTCAATTTGTAGCAATTGACATCTATTATTTCTTCTATCATTTCCAATCAATATTATTTTAAAGGACAATGCATTGTAATTTCAATTTGTAACTATTGACATCTATTATTTCTTCCATCATTTCCAATCAATATTTTACCAATCAATAATATTTTAAGGAACACTGCATTGTAATTTTCTGCATTGTAAATTCAATTTGTATCTATTGACATCTATTATTTCTTCCATCATTTCCAATCAATATTATTTTAAGGGACACTGCATTGTAATTTTGTGCATTGTAATTTCAATTTGTATCTACTGACATCTATTATTTCTTCCATCATTTCTAATCAATATTATTTTAAAGGACAATGAATTGTAATTTCAATTTGTAACTATTGACATCTATTATTTCTTCCATCATTTCCAATCAATATTATTTTAAGGGACACTACATTGTAATTTCAATTTGTTTCCAATCAATATTATTTTAAGGGACACTGCATTATAATTTCAATTTGTAACTATTGACATCTATTAATTATTTCATCATTTTCCATCATTTCCAATCAATATTATTTTAAGGGACACTGCATTGTAATTCCAATTTGTAACTATTGACATCTATTATATCTTTCATCATTTTCAATCAATATTTTCAGGGACAATGCATTGTAATTTCAATTTGTAACTATTGACATCTATTATTTCTTTCATCATTTCCAATCATATTTCAATGGACAATGCATCGTAATTTCAATTTGTAACTATTGAAATCTATTATTTCTTCTATCATTTCCAATTTGTAATTTGTAATTCAATGTATGAAATGAAAATCCTACACTATGCAGATGTTATAAGTAATTCAATGCCTTCTAATTTGTAAATTGTAATTCAATGTATGAAATGAAAATCCTACACTATGCATTGTAATTTCAATTTGTAACTATTGAAATCTATAATTTCTTCCATCATTTCCAATTTGTAATTTGTAATTCAATGTATGAAATGAAAATCCTACACTATGCAGATGTTATAATTAATTCAATGCCTTCTAATTTGTAATTTGTAATTCAATGTATGAAATGAAAATCCTACACTATGCAGATGTTATAAGTAATTCAATGCCTTCTAATTTGTAATTTGCAATTCAATGTATGAAATGAAAATCCTACACTATGCAGATGTTATAAATAATTCAATACCTTCTATTTCTTAGAAGGCAAGTCCTTATCACATTCTACCTCTATAGAAATAGAAGGAAAGTCCTTATCACATTCTACCTCTGTAGTTGTCTTCAGAAAAAATCAAATTCAATGTATGAAATGAAAATCCTACACTATGCAGATGTTATAAGTAATTCAATGCCTTCTATTTCTTAGAAGGCAAGTCCTTATCACATTCTACCTCTGCAGAAATAGAAGGCAAGTCCTTATCACATTCTACCTCTGCAAAAATAGAAGGCAAGTCCTTATCACATTCTACCTTTGCAGTCTCTTGCCTTATCACATTCTACCTCTGTAGAAATAGAAGACAAGTCCTTATCACATTCTACCTCTGCAGTCTCTTGCCTTATCACATTCTAGCTCTGCAGTCTCTTGCCTTATCACATTCTACCTCTACAGTTGCCTTCAGACAAATCAATTACCCTTTTCTGTTGCTCCTATCTACAAATTAAGACAAAATCAATTACCTTTTTTTGTTGCTCCTATCTACAAATTAAGATAAAATCAATTACCTTTTTCTGTTGCTCCTATCTACAAATTAAGACAAAATCAATTACCTTTTTCTGTTGCTCCTATCTTCAAATTAAGACAAAATCAATAACCTTTTTCTTTTGCTCCTATCTACAAATTAAGATAAAATCAATTACCCTCTTATGTTGCCGCTATCTACAAATTTAGGAAAACATAAGTTGTCTTCACATAAAATTAATTACCTTAGTAATTTTTTCTGTTGCTCCTATCTACAAATTTAGGAAAAGATAAGTTGTCTTCACAGAAAATCAATTACCTTAGTAAATTTTTCTGTTTCTCCTATCTATAAATTTAGGAAAGGATAAGTTGTCTTCACATAAAATCAATTACCTTAGTAAATTTTTCTGTTGCTCCTATCTACAAAATTAGGAAAATATAAGTTGTCTTCACAAAAAATCAATTACCTTAGTAAATTTTTCTATTGCTCCTATCTACAAATTTAGGAAAAGATAAGTTGTCTTCACAATTTTTTTTCTGTTGATCCTATCTACAAATTTAGGAAAATATAAGTTGTCTTCACAGAAGTTTTTTTGTTGCTCCTATCTAAAAATTTAGGAAAAGATAAGTTTTCTTCACAGAAAATCAATTACCTTAGTAAATTTTTCTGTTGCTCCTATCTACAAATTTATAGAAAAGATAGGATTGATGAGATCAAGATAGAATGAAGATGATTGTTTCCAAAAAAAAAATAGATGCATTAAAAGAACATGCTCCAATGCTCTTCCAAAATATAGATTTTGGAATCACTACTCAAGAGTTGGATTGCCAATAAATGCTAACCTTACATAAGACCATAAAAGAGAAAAAAGCAGGCAATATGAATGTGAAAACTTGTATTCAATAATTTCATGAGTTGGCTGAAGAAAAAATAAATTTGAAACTGGTGGTTTCCTTGAACATGTGGGAAGTAAAAGTTTCTAATGCCAATATATGCCTTCTTAATCAAAGAAACACTCCTAATCTTGCAATCCCTTTCAGGCCCTAACTAGAGAAATGAAATTTTAATTAAACAAAAACCTAATCGTAACACCTAATGGAATCGACAAGCTACTGGAGATGATCATTATGAATGTCTAGGTGGTACTACTGGGCCTACACGTAGAATGATTTAAAACTTCTTCCAAATTCATCTTTAAAAAAGATTTCAAACTGCTAGAAAATTCATCTCAACAAACTATCACATTAATCTTCATGAATCAAAAGGTGACCAAGGAATGGTTGCAGAGTGTTTGCGGAATGATAATAGAGGCCTTGCAAATTGATGCAAATTGATTCTAGTTGGTAAGTAGGAATTGATTCTAATTGGTAACCGTGATGGTGGTATCAATAAGAAAATACATCCAATACCTATGACAACCTCACTTTCTTATTTTCAATCAGCTTTTGTTTGAGCACAATGCCATAGTGGATGCCCAATAAGGACAAGTAATGATAATGCCACTACCAAAAAGGCTATACAACATGTACTTTCCAATGATCAACGACACCACTATTGGATACATAATTCCAACCATTATTGGGGCACTTATGGGGGTAGTAAAGTGATAGAAACATAAGTAACAGAGCTTCGAGGTGGTATTACTTAATCACTTAAAGTGGTGGTTCAGAAAGGATGGTAGGGGGTTGTGCTTTGCGGAAAGTTCACGAGGCTTCACTATGCTTCGTGGGTAGGGAGGACAAGGCCAACGAGCAAGCCCGACCCTAAACTATTGATTGAGTGAATAAACTATAGGAAACATGTATTGGGTAATTTTTTCAAAATAATAGATGGTTGAGGATATAAAAGAAAAGTTGCAATATAAATATAAATATCGAGATATATTAATATCTATATTTATATGAATGTGAATAATCTTTATTGTGGCTAAAGAATACAAGTTCTAGTAGGTTTTGTTGGTGGTGGTTGGTTGTGACCAACCTGGCTCATTCTCTCATTCCTTAGTGTATACAAAGAAGTAGTTATGACAAGGGAGTTTTATGTACAGATTGTTTTGGGTTATGACAAGGGAGTTTTATTTACAGATTGTTTTGGGTTATAAAACCAGATAAAGAATCTATGCTCTACCCCTCCCCACTATATTTTGGACATACTAAACTATGAAAAATGGAGGGTCTACCCCTCCCCACTATATTTTGGACATACTAAACTATGAAAAATGGAAGGTTTTTTTATTGTAAAGAAATAGATTGATCGAAGGGAGAGAACCCATGAAATATTTTCTTTTGGTTCCCTTATTGGAGAGTCATATTTCGCTCCCCCTATATCATCATCTTCCTAGATGGCAGGCACCCCTTAAAGATCGATGTCAAGTAGGAAATGTAAGCTCGTTATTTTCCATGATGAACCCGTCTAAATAGAAATGATCATGGTATTTCGTTTCAACATCCCTCTGAAATGCAACCTAATGCTATGAGAGGGAGCAGTCATTGTCATTGAGAACGAACATAAGTAAATGGAAACATCAATATGGAGAAAATATTCAATATATAAAATCCATGGTGAGATAGCTACATTTCCTTTCAAATATTGACTTATTGGATTATTGGATCCAACACTACTGCAACGACTGCTACTGCTAGCATTTTGATAAGAAAGAGGTAAGCAAGGGTTGGCCCGCATGACAAGATGGCCTAATTAAGTTGGGTAAAGGGACCCTATAATATAATAGAATGGGTTGGACCCAAAGGCGGATGGTAAATCCTTTACGCGATCCCTTAGGTAGGCCCTTTTATTTGATCAAAATTAAAGTCATTAAATAAAAATAACTGCCATTATTACACTAGAACATTCCATCTCTCATTCCTTAGCGTATACAAGGAAGTAGTTATGAGAAGGGGGTTTTATGTAGAGATTGTTTTGGATTATAACCCCAGATAAAGAATCTATGCTCTACCCCTCCCCACTATATTTTGGACATACTAAACTATGAAAAATGGAGGGCTTTTTTATTGTAAGGAAATAGATTGATCAGAGGGAGAGAACCCATGAAATATTTGCTTTTGGTTCCCTTATTTGAAAGTCATATTTCGCTTCCCCTTATATCATCATGTTCCTAGATGGTAGGCACCCCTTAAAGGTTGATGTGAAGTAGGAAGTGTAAGCTCGTTATTTTCCACGACGAACCCATCTAAATAGAAATGATCATGGTATTTTGTTTCAACATCCCTCTGAAATGCAACCTAATGGTAAGAAAAAGGCCAACCGGGTAGCATCTGTTCACTGCTATGAGAGGGCGCAGTCATTGTCATTGCGAACGAACATAAGTAAACGGAAACATCTGTATCGAGAAAATATTCAATATATAAAATCCATGGTGAGATAGCTACATTTCTTTTTGAGTATTGACTTATTTGACTGTTAGATCCAACACTACTGCAACGACTGCTACTACTAGCATTTAGATAAAAAAAGAGTAAGGGTTGGCCCGCATGACTGGCTGGCCTAATTAAGTTGGGTAAAGGGACCCTATAATATAATAGAAGGGGTTGGACCCAAAGGCGGATGGTAAATCCTTTACCCGATCCCTGAGGTAGGCCCTTTTATTTGATCAACATGATTGTCATTATTACACTAGAACTTTCCAACATTACATGTTTCAAATGTATAAAATGGTTTCATATGTGAAATAATGCCATTCAACCAAAATATTTATTGAATAACAAACCAATGTATTTATAACATAAAGGAACAAACTGCAACAACCAAATGGCTACGAAATGGCCTTTGTTCGGTTGACCACATATTGCTAAATGTATCGGCTGGATCCGTAATAATTAGTCTGCTCGATTATTGCAATATTAAAGGCAGAAAAGGAAAATATTAAACCATAGTAAGTACTGCAAGCTTACCCGCATACTCAAGATGCTTCTAAACTATTGCATTTGATTACCGGAAATCACAGGGAAGAGAGAAGTTGAAATTCTTGTGCTATATTATTGACCTGAAAACCTTACAATATTTCAATGGACTAGCAAATAGGATTTGTATAGTCAGGATCAAATAGGCTTATAAGATGACCACGGGTGCTTTCATAGACCATATGCTATTATAGTTAAAAAAAGAATAACAATAACACTCACTTACACAAGTGCTCTATAAACATAAAAAATTAAAAAGTTAAAATGTTTAAATTAAATGACCTCGATTATGGACCATCGCATGAGATCCACATGCTTCATCACTTCTTCTCTATAATATATCATGCAAGCTAAGCACCATTCCACGTAAAGCTGCAACACGCTAATAAGAATATATGGGAAGCAACTATCTCTCTCGCTCGTAGTATGTGACAATCTAGAGTGGTGGATCTTCAGAGAATTCTATGGTGCTCTTTGGGCCCCTGTGATTGATAGTAGTACTAGTCTATTATGCGATTTCAAGCATCGTTCTATCCCAGAAAAAATCATTATATCCCAGGATCGATGATAAAGGTGCTTTGCCATGACTCGATTATCTAGGAAGAAACAAAAGAAAGACATAGGGCTTCATCTTTAACGGGTTGGGCTAGGTTAACCCACGTTACAACGGACGAATTTTTTTATTTTTTACGGCCCCAAAAAGACAGCTGTGGGAGTTTATTTGAAAAATGAAATTAAATCGAACCTAAGGAAGGTAGTCACTCAAACTCTAAAATTCCCGATCACGTCTTGAGTTTTCAATCCAATCTTCTTGCTCTAGTGCTGGTCAATCTATATCTCATTCTAGAACTGCATCTCAATATGGATCAAAAACCAATGAAACTGAGATTACTTCCACCGCTACTCTAGGTAGTGGTGAGGATGCTTCTTGACTGCAGGAAGAAAGTATACCTGGGAACGACTGAAATGGGCACCACCACAATTGTGGGAAGCACCTATATTAATGAATTAATCCCTCTCTGTTCACCTAAGAAGAAAAACACCTTAGAATAGAATGAAACCTAAGAAATTCCTGGGAGGCCCTGAAATGCTCCCCAATTGCTGCGGGACAAGACTATAAAGCCACTCCCGCGTCCCAAAAGCATGAACCGACTCGCTAGACTCATAACAGGGTGTCTCATATAATAGCCACTTAAAGTAACTGAATTCATACAACCAAAATCGGCCCGCTTCGTACCAACACTAGAGAGTCCATAACAAGAGCTCCTGAAGAAGAGAATTTCAATAGCTCGCTGAGTAAACCCCCTATCAAGATATCTATGGCCGCTCCCTATGAAATCTGTAATCGCATATGGTTCCCAATGCCCACTTTAATCTAAGGTTAAGGAAAATGGAGTCAAGGGGCTTAGTCTGCTAATTCGTTTCCAATACTTCTTATTCGAGGTGTTTTTTCTTTAATAATTTAATCAAATTTATGCCAAAGTCAGCTTAATCGGGGTTTTTATGGGAGTAATTTCACAAGATTTTCCGATGATTACACTGGCTTTTATTAGTCATTTGATCCTTCCTTTGATGGGTTTCCTACCATTTGACATACCAAGCACTACTTACTCATTGATCTGTTAAAAATATTAAAGTCACCTGCCAGCCTTGGGCAGGAAGAAGAAAAAGAAACAAGTACAAGGCAGCAGCAGCAGAGATTGAGTGCGCAGCACTGTAAATTGAAGAAGCATGGAGAAATCCGTAAGGATGAATTAATTGTTATGGGCTGCAGCCACAACAACAGAGGAGAATTAATTTTGGATTATGGGCAAAGTTATTTCTGCAGGAGGAATGAAGATCCTCGTAGATCTGGTCTACGGAGGAGCAGACTTAATTAAAAACAGTCATTTCGGGCGTTTAAAGCCCTCAACAACCAAAATGAATAAAACAACCAAAGTTTTTGAAGTGTCTTGTTGATATGGAATTCTGCAATGCGATGCGATTCAATCGCAATCGCAAATCGCAACATACAAATAATTCAAGGACCAAATGTCTTGCAGATGTGGTAGTGTTCCGCAAGCGAAACGGTTGTACACAATACAACCAAAGCTTATATTATAAATCGCCCCCACCAACAGCCGAGGCCCGTGGGTCCACTTGACCACGTGGCGAAGACTTAATGGAATCGCAAGAGTTCAATCGCAATGGTTCAATCGGAGCAGCTTTGTAATATGCTCCGATCAAAGGCCGGACCCGATCGAGTTATATGCCATAGTTCATAGTTTAATCGCATCCGTTTGCCAATCGACGATCAGAACTTTTGTTATGAGGCGCGATTGTTTAAAGCGCGGACCCGATGGAGTTATGCAATGGAGTTAATAAGTTCAATCGCATCCGGGATCTTAATCACAATCGGAACGTTCCGATTGTTCGCACCCTTTTCGCTATATGCTCCGATAGGAGTGACGGACCTGATTGCTCTATGAGCCATGTTTTATATGGTCATCGCATCCAGTTGATTGATCCCAATCGGAACTTTATGTTTGTGGTTCATTTGTTGTAAAGCACGGACCCGATGAGGTTTATGAAGTGGAGTTGAATGCGCCA
The DNA here is from genome assembly GCA_034641835.2 of Pinus albicaulis. Classification (NCBI taxonomy): domain Eukaryota; kingdom Viridiplantae; phylum Streptophyta; class Pinopsida; order Pinales; family Pinaceae; genus Pinus; species Pinus albicaulis. The sequence goes on along the minus strand of CM076577.1, from coordinate 974,099,644 downwards.
TCGCATCCGGGTCCTCAATCACAATCGCAAGTTTTTGTTTGACACCGCCGATCCACCGACTGCGATGTGGTCCCCACTCGCACGTCGTGCATTTGAATTTTAAAAGTTCCGCAAAAGGTTTTTATGTAATGATTTTTTTTATGCGCGGCATATAAAAGCCAAAAGGCCTGCGAGCCTGGGTATCAATTGCATTGTCATTTGTTTTGTTTCGCACAGCAGCGCAGAAGAAAAGAGAAAACACAACAGTGTTGGTGATTTTGTTAGAGAGACAGAGTGTATTGTTTTGAGAGACAGAGATTTCTTGTGTAGCACTGCGTCTGTAGCAGTTATTAGTTTTTTTTGTTATCCCTCTGTTAAGAGGAAGAGTTATATCAGTTTTTGAAGAAATAGAAGCTTGTTTTATAAAGATTGAAAAACTATGTCTCCTGCCAAATTTGTTTTAACTTCTCTGTGTTATAGAGGAGGAGATTATTCTCTCTACTTCTATTGTTTGGAATTCTCAAAATTCCAACATGGTATCGGAGCTAGTTTAGGCTCTTTGAATGTTTCAAAGAAGCTGAAGAAGAAGAAGACTTGTTGAAGCGTTTTCTCCAGCAGAGTGAAAGCTCAACAGAATTCAAAAGTTCAGGTATTTCTCAAAGATAACAGAGCTGTTGTTTTGGTTTAAAAGATTTGTTCTTTCAGAGAAGGAAAGATAGTTTGTATAAGTTCAGTGTTCAGTTTAAGAGCAATGGCTGGACCAAGCACTGGTATGAACATTGGAAATGTTTAGCTTCCACAGTTTAATGGAAAGAACTATGATTATTGGGCCATTACCATGAAAACCCTGTTTGTCTCACAAGACTTATGGGAGTTTGTAGAAGATGGTTTTGTTGAACCAGCTGATGAGCAGGATTTTAACGCCTTGACTCAAGCAGAGAAGGACATATTGAAGAGCAATAGGAAGAAAGATGCTAAAGCTCTCTTCTGTTTGTATCAAGCAGTAAATGAGAGTGTGTTTCCAAGGATAGCAGCAACTAAGAAATCCAAGGAGGCATGGGAAACTCTGAAAGTAGCCTATCAAGGTATGGAGAAATTTAAGACATCAAAACTTCAATTGCTGAGAAGAGATTTTGAAACTCTTTGCATGAAAGAGTCAGATAATGTGGACACATTTTTTACACACGTGATTGGGATTGTAAATCAGATAAGATCCCATTTAGAAACTCTTCAAGAAAGAAGGATTGTGGAGAAAATTTTGAGAAGCTTACCCTCAAAGTTTGATGTTATTGTAACCACTATAGAAGAGACCAAAGATCTCTCAAGGTTCACGGTAGATGAACTTCATGCCTCGCTGATAACTCATGAACAGTGATTGAGCAGAGATGAACACTCATCTCTTGAGCACGCCTTCAAGACCCAAATGCCTTCAGGAAGAGGAAGAGGTCAAGGAAAAGGAAGAGGAAGAGGCAAAAGCCAGAACAGAGGTGGAAGGAACAGCCCTTCACATTCACATGGAAGGAGCAACAGTCAGAATCAGAGCCATGGCCAAGGCAATAGCCAACAATGTGGACATCAACAAGGTGGATATCAACACCAACATGCTCATGGACAAAGGTATGACAAATCCAATGTCCAATGTCATTATTGCAAAAAATATGGGAACTATGCCAACGAATGTAGAAAGAAGCAAAATGACATGAAAAATAAGTAGAATGCTAATGTAGCAAAATTAGAAAAGAACCCAAGTAATGTGCTGTTAGTTTGTAATGTAGCACAGGATAGAGAAGATAATGTTTGGTTCTTAGATTCAGGATGTAGTAATCATATGACTGGCAACAAAGCAATGTTTGCCAATCTAGATGAAGATATTAAATCTGAAGTAACCACAGGGACTAATACTAAGATCTCTGTCAAAGGAAAAGGCAGAGTAAGTATTCGAGCAAGAAATGGTGAGCAGAAATTTTTTCCTGATGTGTATTATGTTCCAGGTCTGAAATGTAATCTTTTGAGCGTTGGGTAGCTCATAAATAAAGGTTACAATGTAATTTTTAAGGATGATGTGTGCACAATAAAAGATATACCTCCACGTAAGAAAATCATTGCTGAAATTCAAATGACCAACAATAGAATGTTTCCTCTCAAGCTCAACACTGACTTGAAGGGAAAAGGAAAGAGCATAGCAGCTGTAACACAAGAAGCCTTCCAGAAGGAAGAAAAAGATGAAAATTGGTTATGGCACCTGAGATTTGGACATCTCAACTTCGGAGGATTAAATTTGCTGCACAGAAAAGGAATGGTAAAAGGTTTACCATTGATTGAGAAGCTTGACAGCCTATGTGAAGGCTGCATCTTGGGAAAGCAACACAGAGAAAATTTTCCTTCAGGGAAAAGCATAAGGGAGAAAGCACCCTTAGAGATCATTCACTCAGATTTGTGTGGGCCAATGCAGATAGCATTAGTTTCGGGCAGCAATTACATGCTGACCTTCATAGATGATTTCACAAGAAAAGTGTGGGTTTATTTCTTGAAACTACTACATTTGGCGGAAATTCCGACACTTGTTTCCGACGCTTTTGACCAAATGTCGGAAATTTTCCCAAATTTTTTCCATCCCGCCCGAAACCGTCGCTATACCGACGTCTATAGAAAAGTGTCGCAATACTGACACTTAAAAAAGTGTCGTAATTGCGACGTTTAGAGGAAGACGTCGCAATTGCGACACCATGGCCCAAAGCGTCGCTATTGAGACGACTCTAAACGTCGCAACTGCGACACAATGTCTAGGTGTCGCCATTGCGACATTTTGAGGCACCCGTCGTAATAGCGACGCCTTTTCCGCCGTCGGTATAGCGACAGTTATTTTCACGCTACATAAAAATACCAAACTTATATGCGCGCTACATAAAAATTCGAAACTTATATGCGCGCTACATAAAAATGATTTTATTGTTTCGTATTTGTCGCAATAGCTACATTAACGTTTGATATCACGCGTGCATTCGCCCTCTGCTCTTGCAGAACAACATTTGCCCTCAGCATTCGCGCTCAGCTCTTGCAGAACAACATTTTCCCTCAGCATTCGCCCTCAGCGTTCGCCCTCAGCTCTTGCAGAACAGCATTCGCCCTCGGCTCTTGCAAAATGGTAAGTTCTTACTGCAGGCCCTTCCTCCTATAGTAGGGTTGACTCTATTTGGGTTTTTTTGGTCAATTCCATTGGATTGTGTTAGGCTGTAGGGTTCTCTGTAGATATCAAGAGTCAAGATTCAATACCCTCTATTATCTTCATCACCCAATACAAGATTTAAATTTTTCCCAAAGAAACGCTTATTAATTTGGCAGCCATTATTTCTCCCTGCTTTAAAAACCCTACTTTTAAATGAAAACAAGCATTGCATTTCAACTACAAAAATCTATTAGTGTTCAAATGTACATGTGTGCTACATTAACGTGCGATATCACGCGCGCATTCGCCCTCTCCCGTAAACGCGAACGACGTCGCCCTCGACGTACAATCCTCGGCTCTTGCGAAACCGACATTCGCCATGATCTCTTGCAAGCAGCATTCGCCCTCGGCATTAGCCCTGCTCTTGCGGAAACGACATTTGCCACCGGAGTTTAAACCTCGCTCTTTCGGAAACTGACATTACCACCATTTCGCCTCGGCTCTTGCAGAACGGCATTTTCCTCGGCTGCATTCGCCCTCGGCGGTCGCCCTCTCAGCGTTCGCTCTCAGCTCTTGCAGAACAGCATTCGCCCTCAGCTCTTGCAAAATGGTAAGTTCTTACTGCAGGACCTTCCTCCTATAGTAGGGTTGACTCTATTTAGGTTTTTTTGGTCAATTCCATTGGATTGTGTTAGGCTGTAGGGTTCTCTCTAGATGTCAAGAATCAAGATTCAATACCCTCTATTATCTTCATCACCCAATACAAGATTTAAAATTTTCCCAAAAAAACGCTTATTAATTTGGCAGCCATTATTTCTCCCTGCTTTAAAAACCCTACATTTAAATGAAAACAAGCATTGCATTTCAACTACAAAAATCTATTGGTGTTCAAATGTACATGTGTGCATCACTTGTGTAGGGTATTCCTTTTCCACTTTCACATTATCCAAGAATGTGTGCAGTATAGTTCATATTTTTTGTGATTTAGATTGTCTTGAAAAAGGAAAGGTAAATTATTTCCCATGGAAAAAAAAGGTTTTCCCTTTTTATAGGTTGTTTGGACTTACGTGGAAAAATTTATGGTATGCCTTTCATATTATGTAGTTTAAATTTGAATTAACAGATTATTCTACATGAAAATATAATTACATATGTGATGTCCTTCATCACTAATTAAAATTATAGGGTTTCAATTTCCTAGACTCTAACTCATCTGATGCTAAATTCTAGGTTCTCATTGGTGGATCACTCTTCCATTGATTTCCTTTCCCTCTGGATCTTGTCATACTTTAAAGTCATCAATGATACATATATTATTTCAGGTATCCCAAAAGGCTTTATAGTAGAACATATTGTGAAGTTTTTTTGACACTTGAGGATTCTTTTTAGAACTGCAACGCGGTCTATGCTATCGAGTTATATACCAAGCAACTTGTCCTTAATAACCACAGGTTCTCTCTAGATGTCAAGAATCAAGATTCAATACCCTCTATTATCTTCATCACCCAATACAAGATTTAAATTTTTCCCAAAGAAACTCTTATTAATTTGGCAACCATTATTTCTCCCTTCTTTAAAAAACCTACATTTAAATGAAAACAAGCATTGCATTTCAACTACAAAAATCTATTAGTGTTCAAATGTACATGTGTGCATCACTTGTGTAGGGTATTCCTTTTCCACTTTCACATTATCCAAGAATGTGTGCGGTATAGTTCATATTTTTTGTGATTTAGATTGCCTTGAAAAAGGAAAGGTAAATTATTTCCCATGGAAAAAGAAGGTTTTCCCTTTTTATAGGTTGTTTGGACTTACGTGGAAAAATTTATGGTATGCCTTTCATATTATGTAGTTTAAATTTGAATTAACAGGTTATTCTACATGAAAATATAATTACCTATGTGATTTCCTTCATCACTAATTAAAATTATAGGGTTTCAATTTCCTAGACTCTAACTCATCTGATGCTAAATTCTAGGTTCTCATTGGTGGATCACTCTTCCATTGATTTCCTTTCCCTCTGGATCTTGTCATACTTTAAAAGTCATCAATGATACATATATTATTTCGGGTATCCCAAAAGGCTTTATAGTAGAACATATTGTGAAGTTTTTTTGACACTTGAGGATTCTTTTTAGAACTGCAACGCGGTCTATGCTATCGAGTTATATACCAAGCAACTTGGCCTTAATAACCACACTATGAGGTAGGTTCAACCGGTTTGAACTTGTTGGGACATAGCATATGAAGTTGTGTGATGAGTCCATATCACAGGTCTATTATGGTGACAAAAGTGAAGACACGTAATGATAGTTATTATGTTAACATTATTAGAAACATTTTCGAAATTATCCATGCTATCAAGATGTCAAAATTCCAGGCATTAGGTGTCAATACTCGTAGCTAATAGATAATAATAATAATATAAAAAAATCACAACTTTATTCTTGAAATATGATTGTTACACATTGGTAACCTAGTTCATGAGTTACTATCGCCCAAAGATTGCAAAACAAACTTAAAATATAAATTAAACCAACATGAGAATCCAACTAAGGGTTTCTCGACAAAATCATGCCATAACCTGGCATTTTGAAACCCAAATTTGAATCCATCATAAGTAATACAATGCAAACTCAGATGGATTTTCGATGCATGTTTGCATGCTACACTTATTCTCTATCTAGATATCATTTTTTAAATGGAACCATTATTCAAGCCCACAGTCCTTTTTATGTGAAAAATTTCAACTCTATTTGAGCTCTTTTTTGCTCCACCACCTCCATAAACCAGTGTTACACGGGGTCTCACCCCCCCACCTAGGGGTCTAGATTCCTCGCCCCCTCGCGCTCCGGGGTCTTGGGGACTTCTAGGGGTTGTTTCCCTCACGCCCCCTCACGTCCCTTCACTGCCCCTTTTAGTTTATGGTTTCGTGTTAAAAGTTGATGTGCCACTTAGCATATTTGAGAATCCAAGTGATTCTGATTCAGATGGTGACATGGTTGATCTTGATATATTCGTGCAGAAGTTGGATGTAGAGACTAGTGGGGCATTAACTTGAGCATTTATGCTCATTTATCATTATGATGATATCATTTGATATTCATATGTTATGTTTTATGTTTTATGTTTTAGACATAACTTATTTGCGTTTAAGTTTTATGTTTTAGACTTGAGTTGTAAACTTCAGTTTAAACTCTATTTTGAATCTTGATATAATATGTCATATGATATCTTAAACTTTATTTTCATTGTACATTGTTAGTAGTTACATTAATGATTATATAGTTACAAACTTAAAAACTTACATGCATGATTGTATGATGTATGTTTTAACTTTTAAATTTTAAATTTTTTTCAATTATATGATTCATCATTCATCGATTTGTAATTTTATCATTTATGATTTATCTTTCATGATGCAAGTGTATGATGACTGTATATACATTCCTTGCAAAAATATAGTTACATTTTAAATATTAAATTTTATAATTTTTATGACCCCGACGTCCCCCCACGTTTTCTGAAAATTGGTAGGGAGCTTTTGCATAGGCCGCTCCCACGCTCCCTCGCCCCCTCGCTCCCACCTCCAGGGGACTTGGTGGAACATTGCCATAAACATATGCAAACATATATCATGATCTTGGAATTCCATTACATATGTATGTGCCAATGTTCCATAATCATGCCCCATCATCAATTTAAGAAATTTCCATTGAATATCAAATTATGGAGGGGGGGAACTTTTTGCTGCAACATTTGGCTCAAAATCAGGGACCATCTCCGTATGAGGTGAATGAGAACTATAGATATTTGAAGAAGTAGATTAGTGTCTTTTCCTCTGGCCATGGAGTCATATATAGTCATCCATCACAAAAATTTGTCTTTGTTCATTCTCACCTTGAAAGTTGCAAAAAATCATGCCCTAATTGAAATGACACTAAATTTGAAAGATATAATAAAAATGCAAGCTAGAAGTGCCCTATTAATACAAAGGGAAAACCTTCCTACCTACCCTAATTGAGATAAATTTTGATTGAATAGGAAACATGATATTGCCAATGGAGTTGATCCAACAACTTGTTAAATGTATGGGACTAAATCATGCATTTGATTTCCAAGGAAACATGCGCATGAAGAGAAAAAGTGCAGAATTAATGGAAAATCCATACATGCCACTTATAAAAACTACACCGAAAGGTCAAAAAATAATTAAGGCCTTAACTTAATTTGAATCCAAAAATGACAAAACAAGATTAGTGAAAACACGAGAGTGGTGTGGGTGAACAACATAAATAAAAAGTGAAGATACCTTTCCCCAAGATGCCTTTGTCACCGTTGTATGAAAACATGTTTTCCTTTCCATTTATACATGCAAGTGAATGCATTATAGGTATGGTGTTTTCCCAGAATAGGAGAAGCCTACTTAAATATATCATTTGTGGATTGAATTTTTGGGTGCCTTAATGTGCAATGACATGTTTCCAGGACTGAATTCAATGCAAGGCATATTTGAAACTCTAACTCTGTCTTCCAGTGTCTTATTAGAAATTATTTCAGTTTTCATTTTGTGTTTTCAAGTTAGATATTGTTTTCAAGTTTTTACATTTATAATTTTATTGCAATGTGGCAGACTGATCAGAGCAGTGCAGGAACAACCCCGAGACAGGATGATCGCGGAAAGAGGCCAGCGGAAGAACATGTAAAGTGCCAACATTGCTCTATCTTTAGGTATTTTAGTTATTTACATAATTGAAATAATATTAATTTTGTTCAAATATGCAGACACCTAGCCATGGTACGCCTGATGATTCCCTCTTTGAGGAAGAGCTTTATTCATCCCTATCTCCAGTGTTGTTGTTGCAAAAAAAGGCACGAGATGCAACGTCGGAATTTAATGCTTTGATAGATGCGCCTCAAACACCTGAAACAGAAGAGAGGATACAACATCTTGTGAGGCAGCTAAATAGATATCAGGTAATAATAAAAAGTCAAAAGGATATTTTTTTGTTCTGCATGAGATGAATTGTGATAGTTTGATTTTTAATTTTTACATTGACTAAACTAACAAAAAGTTCTTTTGTATGTAGCGTTTTCTGGCATTTGATGAACCCGGTGTTGGTGGTAGTGGGACACAAGGGCAAGAGATTGCCCAACAACCCTCTCGTACACCTTCTACTCCTTTAGGTGCCAGCCAAGAAACACACCCTGCCCAAGCAGACACCCAGCCAACCGATGAACGTGTTGGCAATGATGAGGCTGATATGGCCAACTACATTATTGCGTTTCCTGGAGCTACACGTGTCAGCTCCACAGGGACCATTAATGGCACGTTGTTGGTGAACGATGAGGGTGTCCCTATAAAGCATGTACAACTCCGAGGTAAATTTTAATATTTTAACTATTTCATGTACTTTATCTAAAACATATTTATCATGATTTTTATTTTTAAATTAATGATAATATCTTCTTTTTCTTTTGGTTTTATTCTGTGTAGGAAACAATGAGTTCTACAGGATTCTGGAGAGCCATGCGTTGGTAATTTTTGGCCCAACCATACGTACAGGGTGGAATTCCCAGAATTCCAACCTGAAAAAAGAACTTCTAGATTATCTAGAAGCCCTTTTTGGGGTCGGCACATTTGACAGAAAAGCAGTGGCTCAGGTAGCCGGCAAATATTTGAAATATACAAGGGACACCTATAGGACGCAATTTCAATTTAACCCTAGATATGAGCGTCCTTTTGCAGTTTCAGAGAGTGAGTGGAGAGCACTCATCCATGACGGAAAAGAGAAAAGGGCAAAAAAAGAAGGAAAAATGCCAACTGGACCCGCAAGGTAAATTACAACTTTAATTCAATAGCTTTAATTTTCTTTATGTCTAAAATAAAAGTGTGCTACGTCATATATGACTTCAATCTTTTGATGCTAGGTTGCCTGACACCTCAAAGGCAACCAAAGCTAGGATTGAGAAAAAGGGCCATCACAAGCTCGGCCAGGGTGGCTACTTGAAATTAGCTGCAAGAATTGTAATTAAGTAACTAAACATCTTATAATTAATTGTATCGCCTTCCAACGTTTTTGTAATCCTATCAGATATGATTAAAAATACACAATCATATATAATGTAGGGTGATGACTTCGGAACAATAACTACAGAGGAAGATAAAAATATCACTTTCCGTTTTGGCTATCAAGCTGTAGTTGAACGTCGCAGAAGCTTGGGGAAGGTCCCAAGATCTACAATGCCTGATAAGGTAAAACATTAACCTTTCAATATTTTTGTTTTCGTCCATAAATTTAATGTCTAACAACTTTGTTTAAATCAGGGGAGCAACACTACCGACGAGGTAAATAACCCACTTTTAGAGCCAGATGTAGATGATCCTCTCGTGCAACCTGATCATTGTAGTGGGGACCAGGCCGACAATGCTGCTATCAGTGAGGGCCGTGACGGTAATTAATTTCCACTTATAATTTTTTCTAATTATACCTTGATGGTTGTCATTATAACGTTTTTTGTTTAAATGACAGAGAATGTTTCCCTTGAGGATCTTACCACCAGAGAGGAAGACAGGGCAACAGTCCCAACGGCGACAACTGGTGCACCAGGTAAATAATCTCATTGCAATTTTTTTTATTAATATTACCGAACTAGTTCAATATTTAAAAACTGATAATTAAAATTTAATATTATCTGTTTTTGTAGGCGATGCCCCGTCACTGGATGAGACCAGACATCGTGACAACGCAACTAGGTCAGCGGCGACAACTGGTGCACCAGGTAAATAATCTCATTGCAATTTTTTTTATTAATATTACCGAACTAGTTCAATGATATTTAAAAGCTGACAATTAAAATTTAATATTATCTGTTTTTGTAGGCGATGCCCCGTCACTGGATGAGCCCAGACATCGTGAATACGCAACTAGGTCAGCAGTGCGGGTTGAAAGGCACGAAACAGGAGCAGAGCACGATGATATTGATGATGTAATTAGGAGCTTTAAAAATAGGAAGAAGAAAAAAGAAAATTTGACAATGTAAAATATTGTATTATTATAAGACAAACGTTACCATACTTGGAATGTTTTTTGCGTTATATAAAAAACTCATTTATCATACTATTTTTATGTCAAGCATTAATTGCAATGTTTCCTTGCGTACTTTTTGTTGAATTGTTTTTTTATTAGTTATTGAATATTTTTTTTTATGCTCATGAAAGTAAAAAATAAAATATAGATTAGGTATTGGAGAATTGAGAGTGATCTGAGGGGAGGGGGGGAGGGGCCATAAGAGCTTCCACCTTCACGTGGTTGGCCTTGTTTAGTAGAGAATAATTTATTGGAGCGATTTAATCTTGGAGCAAATCTCCCTCGATCCAGCGTAGCAACAAAAAAGTCACTGTTGACTTAGTTGCTACTCTTTCAGATCGTGGGAGGCTTGTTCCAAGTTCATGCGACTCAAATAAATTGTTCTTGAAACGAAGAGGAGCTTATTCAGGTATGTTTTGACATTTTCAACATATGTTCTAACATTATCATAAGAATGCATCTTAGAGTAAAAAATACCACATCAATTACTTGTATTTATTGTATAGATAATGATGGATTTTGATTGACTTGGCAGTGCAGGTACAAATCCTCTTGCATCATGAGCAATACAACTTGTCAACCAGGGTCATGTCCAGGATATTTTTGCTTGTGCGCTTGACCGAGTTTGTAATGTCACATTTTGTAAGTTCCTTTACAGTTCATAATTCAATATTAAGCTTGTTCATGATTATTATCTAGGTTTTTTGTATGTGTTTTTTCATCTATTTGATTGTAAGCAACTCTGCATGTTCCTGTTGTTCACTACGATTTCTCCCATTACCACTCCCAGGATGAATCCGAATTTATTGTTACATAGGTTACTTTATTGTTACTATGATTTCTCCATTTACGATTTCATAGGTTACATCATGTAAAGTTGTCAATCTCGGGTTGGTGATGAGCTTTAGTTCTCCAGATTTGGGGCTTTTCTGATATTTTCTCCCTCATGTCATTCCTGCATCACCTCGTTGTTTGAGCATGCCAATTTTCTACCACTTGTACCAATTGGCACATGTCAATCTCTGAGTGGTGCCACATTTCACCTATTTTCGGTGAGAGTTTAGGGTTTCTCTAACATAGCTTCAGAAATCCGATTCAGTGCCTGCTTGAATATTGTCACATAATACTTATGGTTTGGATTGATGAGCATGTTATGAATGGTTGGTTGATTCATAAGAACCACCCATATAGTCATCTTGAGATATTTCAGAAGATTTCTCGGGTTTCCTTTTTCACCGTTTCTAGTGGGTGGGATGGTGTGGGGTGATCCATCAATACTGGTGCTCTTGTAGTAGGGAATTTGTTTTGGGGGATATAAAGGAGCATTTGATGTAGATATCCCATTGGATGCATTCATAGATGGGCACGAGAGGTCAAGAATTTAAATTAAAAATATGCAACCTCTAGCATGGCAACCTGAAGGCCGCGAGAGACACTAGTTAAAGATTGTTTTGTGCTGGCCTTAATATAGTCGTGATTTCTTTCTATTATCTTAATGCAAATATATAGTCCGATCTCATTAAAATGAGGATTGTGGTTGTATTTCTCTTTGGTTTTTTCTCTCTTAATGCTCCAGAAGTTGCCAAAAGTTGCGATAGTTGTTCATTTTGCCTGTTACAACTTAAAATTGGTTTTTAGCAATGGGAGTCATGTTTTTTAAGGTTCATACTAATATGAAGATCTTGTAATTATATATTCGGCATAAGAGAAGATGGCCTCTGCTTTGGGCGGTATGACAACAATTGCCACATCTACCTCATTGGGTAACAATGGAAAGGGGAAGAAGTTGGGTGCAATGTTTGATAATTATGGCAGACAATTGTCTTCTCTTTCAATTTTTTCACCCATTTCCTTTAATCTCTCAAGCAGAAGAGGGACTCTGAGATTACGCGACAGAGAGAAGGTAGTTAATACAAGAGCTATGGAAAAGGAGTTTTACTTCAACAAGGATGGCTCGGTGACAAAAAAATTGCAGGTCAGAGAAAAAATTATGTTTAAAGGAAGGTCACCTGCACGTGAAACTTCACTGCGGTGGATCTTTCCTTGTCCACTTATATTCGATTTTAATGTGTTATTTTAATTTTTCATGGAGGGTTGTTTTGGCATATGGTCTGGCATTCAATTGCACACTTACTGAAAGCATTGTCAATTTGTCTTGCGGGCGGTGTGAACAAACTTGCTGATCTTGTTGGAGTCACCCTTGGGGCGAAGGGAAAAATGTTGTCTTGGAGAGCAAGCATGGTTCTCCGAAAATAGTTAATGATGGTGTGACGGTAGCTAAGGAGGTAATTTGTAGATGTGTGCTCTGGTTTTCTTTTTAACGTTGTATTAGTTCCCCCTCTTAAATGTCTTAGATTTGGTAGGCATAATTTGAAAACTCAAAGGTGAAAGGAAACATATTTGTTACCCGGTGGTCTACTTGGCCTATGGACTAGCCACATTAGAGTAATGCATAAAGCTTTTCACAACAATAAAAGGAAAGGGTTATGGCTGAGTCAAATTTTATTGTTATTGACAGTGTAATGAAATGTATCTCAATGCTATGGATTTGGCCTTTTTATTGGTTGAATTAGAGGACCCAGTTGAAAATATTGGGGCCAAGTTGGTAAGGCAAGTTGCGGCAAAGACAAATGATTTAGCTGGGGATGGAACCACAACATTTTTTGTTCTTGCACATGTTGGAATATTGAAAAATTCCAGAACAATGAATGGAGAATAAATCTCCCTTCCTCTAACACAGAGAAAATAAAATTTCTTTGACAGGAGACAGAGTTTCAATACTTTGAAAACAAACTTCTATTCCCTTCAATAACTCAAAAAAAAACTATTGCACTACTTCCTCACTGAGAGGGATTACAAAATTATGACTGCTACAAAACGCAGTGCATAAAACCAACTCACTGTCTGTTCAAAACAAACATACTCTGTCTCTAAAACACTCTGTTGTGTTTTTCCCTTTCGCACTGCTGTGCATACACACTTAAAAAGTTACACTCAGTCTTTCACTTTTTACACACTGCTGTGTAATAAAAAATTTACGTACTATCTATAAAAAAAACTACCAAGCTTTTTCGTCCTTTTTATTTTTATATGCCGTAACATATAAAACATATTATAATAAACCCTCTTTTAAAAAAAATAAAATTAAAACTAAATTCTATGGCCCACCTTTCATTTCACATATGATATATATATAACATATGTTTAAAACATATGTATATATTAAAGCATACATAAAATTAAATTATAAAAACATTAAAGAACCCTTTCCGTCGGACTTCAAAAGTCTGAATAGATTGAATTTCAAACCAAATTCGCGTTCCAAAATGGGATGCTGACGTCTGCCTAATTTTAACTCGAATTCTTAATCCAATGTGCCCTATAAAAAATTCGGGTCCGGTTTTCAGGTTTTCAGATTCCCTTCAATTTCATGCGATCCAATATTAATGCTCCACGTGTCCTCCTTTTGAATTTACAAAACTGTCGGGTAAATTTCTGTTTTTTTAATTTCTGGTTGGTGAATTGCGTTAATGCTGGCTGTTGTGTTTAAATACAATCCTGTACAGAAATATGGCTGTGGCCGTCTACAAAAAAAACTTGCATGAATTTTAAATGCTGAATTAAATTTCTGGATGGCATGCAAGCAACCTCCAAAAAAAAATGTTGCTGCTGCATCCGTCCTTCTGCTGCAGCAGTTGAAGTTAAAATTCAACAGCACGGGGTTTAATAAGTGAGGGTGTAAAGGTAACTTTTTGTCGATAGTACTGGATTAAGATCATCTATTCATTTTTGTAGGGTCTTATGGTGTTTGGTTTTTTAGTTTTGGGTTGGGCTTATTGAATCTAAGATAGTTTTTGAGTGAAAAAATTGCTATCAGGTATTAAAAATTTTTGGTTCTTTTGTCAAAATTTATGAGCTTGTTAGGAAATACAAAACTGACAATGGTTGTATCTTAAATTTGTGGAAAATAATTTGAAATGAAACCTTTTGTTTAGGTTGTTGCAGCAGGTGCAAACCCCGTTCAAATTACTAGGGGCATTGACAAGACAATAAAGGCCCTTGTTTCGGAACTCAAAATTTTGTCAAAGGAGGTAAACGCTTGCCTTTTGAGTAAGCTGGTTTTCCTTTTTGCTGATGGTTTGGTGTATCTAATTGAATTAGTTGCCTAAGGTATTTTTGGTTGCAAACTCCTTTTCATTTTTCATACGGTATTGGCCTTGTGGAATACATTTGATTGTGTGGTCTTGTTAGATCTACAACATTTGTAGTTGTTTAGTCTTATGGTCGAGGTGCACTTTTAATATGGAAATAGTTGATGCAATATTGTCATTTAATCCTTACTGCAGGGTAGCATGTTGAGAAGTTTCTTGTGAAACATTTGGTATTCAAAATGACACTTGATCCTATACAACATCATGCAATTGACTTCAAAATTCATATTCAAAGTGTGCCAGACAATTCTTGCAAAATTTCAAATATTTATGTTGTTTTAAACCATTATCTTTTCATGTATTGGATGCTGAAAATGTGAAAAAGACTTTGGTATGAAACCAACTGGTGAATAATTTCCAGCAAAACAACCACTTCCAAGACATGATTTAGAAGTAGAACATATGTACTTATGAAGCATAGAAAGATATCCTTGATGCATTGTCAATGTTTGGCTAGGGTTATTTTTTGGAGAAAATAACTCCTTATTCCTAGAATAGTGATCTTCAATACAAGTAAATGCCAGAGAAGAGAGATCATTGTGTGACGCAACAAAACTGAAATTGGACCCCTAAGGAGAGCTGGTGTGTCTACAATCGCTATGTCAGCATTTTCCCTTGGTTTACCCCGTTCTTTTCCTCCAGCCTGAGTCTTAATTGACTTCTTCTTTCTTCGGGTTTATTTATCAAATTCGTAGAATTTGATAAATAAATACTATCCACAATGGTTGGACTTTAATTTATATTCCTGAATTTATATTATCTCCAATCCTTATAACCAATGTTTAACTTTCAACACTTTGTATTTATACTCCACGTTTCTTTTTAAATAAATAACTTGTAATGAACTTTCGGCTCTATATTTCACCACCCGGCCTTACAACAATCACGCTCTAGACTTATGCTAATTATCCGCCAATCGTTTAATTAAACAATTTCATTATACTCCGGCCCCACCTATATATATCAATAACCAATCAAACACTCGTATCGTACCTGGCTATCCTCCGCACACCTTAGTTAACCTCCGGGCAAGTTCAATGTGCGACCACCGTCCGATGGCCCTTCTCCAAATCAACGACTCTTGGAAATTTCGCTCGGCTTCCAACGTCGGGCTTTAACGTGCGATGGCGCGGGTTAAACGATGGTTTTTCGGGGGTCACTTCGCCACGTGTCGCATTCCCTATGGAATCGCTCCCGAATAGGAAATACCGCCTACTCCACAAAAGCGGTGCGATATGGGCAACCCGCTTTTGTGATTCCGCTCGTGGTTTTGGTAGAGGGCTTGACCATGGGTGCAAGTCTGGTTCTGCTATCCTTTTGTTTGTTAACTCATGTCCAATCCTCGGGTCAGGTTCCGAAAGCACAACAATTTTGTCTCTTTATTAAGTGGGATTTTTATATTTGAACAGTTTTCACGACCTCGGTTCTCTACACAGACCTCGCCTTGGATATTTTTACATAAAAATGATTGTTCTCAATAATTATTTATATAACTTTTCCACATGTTTAGTGTGGTATTCCCATGATTTATTATAAATATTTGTATTATCAAAGAAAACCAACACAAATTTTATAAGATGGGATCAAACAAAATTGTTCTTGAGTCGAGCCCGCCGGACTTCAAACGACGATAAACCATAATTCAAACCAAATTCGCGTTCCAAAATAGCCTGCTGACGTCGGCCAATTTTGTGATGCGAATTTCTTATCAAATTCGCCCTAATATTTTACGGGTCCGGATTTCCATTGCGCGAGCGGCCCAAACAAAGATCCGCTCCAATCAATTTTTGCCACGTGTCCTCAATAAAAACTTGCCCTGCTCCCGGCTGCGGGTGCATTCGATGGCGTTTAAGGTGATGGGACATGGATATGGCGATTTCATATCAATCGAACTAACATTTAACGCTGCTCAATTAAATTTTCACATCAAATCTGCATTAATTAATTTTTAACACTGTTCAAGATCGGACCTCCACTCCTCTTAGCGATTCTGCATGCTCCAATTTGATCCGGCCTTCGGCTCTCATTATTAATTATCAGAGATTAATTATGAGGGGCGTCCTTTGATTGCATTGCAGACGGGTCGAAAAAATGGCGTTTAGCCATGGTTTTTCAGACAAGCCGGTTGCTGGATTACACTGCCTGCTAACTGTGACGATAAGGAGAAGGGGCCAGCTTAACTTCTGCCTAAACGTTGCTGCATATTTGCATTTCTCTCGGTTCTGTCTCTGTCTATCTTCCTCTGTTAATTGCAATTCTGCTTCTTCGTCTCCTCTTGTGCCCACTGCCCCTGAGATTGCACCCATGCCTCGCGTGCGTCATAGGATGCGTTGCCGCAGGGGGAGCACTAGACGTCAACCCCGGCGCACTCCCTCCAGCCCCTCAACAGAGTCAACTTCCGGCCAGTCCAGTGATTATTACTTAGGTCGATATCCAAATACTAGGAGTGGGCGGGGTCAGCTTGTAGCATTTGGCCACCGTATAGATTCCCCTGCTCCTGGCTTCCCCACCGTTAGTTCACCTTCTCCCACGACGCGCACTGCACAATTTTCCTTTAATTGCTCTCTCAACCACCCAAGAATCACGGCTTTAGTCACTGTGGTATTCCGCGAGGAGGCCCAAATGGAGGAAGAATGCACCCGTCCGGCGGATCTGAGCTTGGAAAAAGCCGGCCAGCATTCGGGCCTTCAGGAGGGGAGCCGTGGCATGCATGTGGAGGTAGCACCTGGCGATCCTGGACCTTCCGAAGGATGGTGCCAAATCGTGGAGGAACCACCGGAGGAGTAGTTTGGTTAATTTGTTTTTCTTGCTTAGCAGGCCCACTTAATTGGGCTGCTTTTAGTTTATTTTATTGTGCTGGACCTTTGTAATATTTTTGAATTTTGTAAATTAAACGTTCAAGACTGGTTTCCCCGTATGAGGGCAGTCTTCTTAATTTTTTGATTTTTTGATGACAAATTTGCCATGAGTATGGCCAGGCAATTTTTTTGACTTCGGTGTAATTTTATTCGCAATGTTAATAGATTAACTTTACTTGGAATTCTCACATGATTAGCGTTTTTCTTGATCTGTTCAAGGATTTTGGGTACTTTAATTTGTATTTAGAACAATGGACGTCGGTACTCTATCTATTGCTTTACTGTTCTACATACTACTATTTCACTTTCTTATAGATGCCTCGGGCATATTTGAATTCTTTCTCAGATTGTCGATAATCTCCATGTGGACCGTTACTGGATTTTATATCATGTCCCTGTATGTGACATGGGGTATTTTTCTATCATTGTCTGGGGTGGGACTTCCACTTTTCTGGATGGATATTTGGGTTCCAATCTTTAGATGTGAAAATGTAATGACTTCATGGACTGTTTTACTTCATATAATATATTCAAAATAGCGTTTTTTCTCTTCTGAAAAAAAAATGATTAATGTTTATCATTCTGCCTTCAAAACTAGCGATGCTGGTCTATGTTGCTGGTTTATTGATATGGTCTGATGGTCTTTTTATATTTTAGACATATCACACTCCTCACATGATTAGCGTTTTTCTCTGTTCAAGGATTTTGGGTACTTTAATTTGTATTTGGAACAATGGACGTCGGTACTCTATCTGCTGTTTTACTATTCTACATACTGCTATTTCACTTTCTTATAGATGCCTCGGGCATATTTGGATGCTTTCTCAGATTTGTCGATAATCTCCATGTGGACCGTTACTGGGTTTTATATCATGTCCCTGTATGTGACATGGGGTATTTTCTATCATTGTCTGGGGTGGGACTTCCACTTTTCTGGATGGATATTTGGGTTCCAATCTTCAGATGTGAAAATGTAATGACTTCATGGACTGTTTTACTTCATATAATATATTCAAAACAGTGTTTTTTCTCTTGTGAAAAAAAAAATGATTAATGTTTATCACTCTTCCTTCAAAACTAGCGATGCTGGTCTATGTTGCTGGTTTATTGATATGGTCTGATGGTCTTTTTATATTTTGGACATATCACACTCCTCATATGATTAGCGTTTTTCTCTGTTGCAGGATTTTGGGTACTTTAATTTGTATTTGGAACAATGGACGTCGGTACTCTATCTGTTGCTTTACTATTCTACATACTGCTATTTCACTTTCTTATAGATGCCTCAGGCATATTTGGATGCTTTCTCATATTGTCGATAATCTCCATGTGGACCGTTACTGGGTTTTATATCATGTCCCTGTATGTGACATGGGGTATTTTTCTATCATTGTCTGGGGTGGGACTTCCACTTTTCTGGATGGATATTTGGGTTCCAATCTTCGGATGTGAAAATGTAATGACTTCATGGACTGTTTTACTTCATATAATATATTCAAAACAACATTTTTTCTCTTGTGAAAAAAAAATGATTAATGTTTATCACTCTTCCTTCAAAACTAGCGATGCTGGTTTATTGATATGGTCTGATGGTCTTTTTATATTTTGGACATATCACACTCCTCACATGATTAGCGTTTTTCTCTGTTCAAGGATTTTTGGGTACTTTAATTTGTATTTGGAACAATGGACGTCGGTACTCTATCTGTTGTTTTACTATTCTACATACTGCTATTTCACTTTCTTATAGATGCCTCGGGCATATTTGGATGCTTTCTCATATTTGTCGATAATCTCCATGTGGACCGTTACTGGGTTTTATATCAAGTCCTTGTATGTGACATGGGGTATTTTTCTATCACTGTCTGGGGTGGGACTTCCACTTTTCTGGATGGATATTTGGGTTCCAATCTTTAGATGTGAAAATGTAATGACTTCATGGACTGTTTTACTTCATATAATATATTTAAAACAACGTTTTTTCTCTTGTGAAAAAAAAAATGATTAATGTTTATCACTCTGCCTTCAAAACTAGCGATGCTGGTCTATGTTGCTGGTTTATTGATATGGTCTAATGGTCTTTTTATATTTTGGACATATTCGTTTTTCTCTGTTGCAGGGTTTTGGGTACTTTAATTTGTATTTGGAACAATGGACGTCGGTACTCTATCTGTTGCTTTACTATTCTACATACTGCTATTTCACTTTCATGGACTGTTTTGCTTCATATAATATCTTCAAAACAGCGTTTTTTCTCTTGTGAAAAAAAAAATGATTAATGTTTATCACTCTGCCTTCAAAACTAGCAATGCTGGTCTGTGTTGATTTGGTTTATTGATATGAGTACGATGTTCTTTTTATATTTTGGACATATTCGTTTTCTCTGTTGCAGGGTTTTGGGTACTTTAATTTGTATTTGGAACAATGGACGTCGGTACTCTATCTGTTGCTTTACTATTCTACATACTGCTATTTCACTTTCATGGACTCTTTTACTTCATATAATATATTCAAAACAACGTTTTTTCTCTTGTGAAAAAAAAATGATTAATGTTTATCACTCTGCCTTCAAAACTAGCGATGTTGGTCTATGTTGCTGGTTTATTGATATGGTCTGATGGTCTTTTTATATTTTGGACATATCACACTCCTCACATGATTAGCGTTTTTCTCTGTTGCAGGGTTTTGGGTACTTTAATTTGTATTTGGAACAATGGACATCGGTACTCTATCTGTTGCTTTACTATTCTACATACTGTTATTTCACTTTCATGGACTGTTTTACTTCATATAATATATTCAAAACAACATTTCTCGTCTTTTAAAGTTTCAAATTTTTTTTTTTAAATTGAACCCTCCGTCGCTCTACCAACGCCTCGTAGACGTCGGAACTGCGACAACCTAGAAACGTCGGAAGAGAGACAGTATGAAAACGTCGGACCACATTTCGTCGGAATTGCGACAGATTACAAATGTCGGAAGAGCGACGTTCCAAACGTCGGACCACATATCGTCGGAATTGCGACTGATTACAAACGTCGGAAGAGTGACGTTCCAAACATCGGACCACATATCATCGGCATTGCGACATCTTACAGACGTCGGAAGAGCGACGTCCAAAACGTCGGACCACGTTGGGTCGGAATTACGACGGCTTTTAGGCGTCGGAAGAGCGACGTTCCAAACGTCGAACCACATTTCATCGGAAGTGCGACAGTTTACAAACGTCGGAGGCGCGACGGTTTGTGAGACGTCGGAAGAGTGACGCGTGTTCAGAAGCGACGGAAGAGGTGTCGATAGTGTGACACTTTTTGCGTTCGTCGGAACTGCGACGGCAGGACAAACCACGGTTTGTCCGCCCTCGAACTGTCGCTCTTGCGACGACTATGTGTCGGAATAGCGACGAATTGGCCGTCGGAATTTCCGCCAAATTTTCTAGTGAAATATAAGAGTGAAGTCTTTCAGAAATTTCTCCATTTTAAAGCTCTTGTAGAAAAACAGAGCGGACTGCATATTAAAGCTCTCAAAACCGATAGAGGAGGAGAATATATCTCAAAGGAATTTCTGCGATTCTGCAGAGAGAACAGCATACACAAGAAATTTACCACAAGGTACACACCGCAACAGAATGGAGTTGCTGAAAGGAAGAATCGAACCATAATGGAAATTGTGAGAAGCATGCTAAAGGAAAAACACTTGCCAAATGAGTATTGGGCAGAAGCAGCAAATTGTGCTGTGTATATTTTAAATAGATGCCCTACAAAAGCTGTCATGAACAAAGTTCCAGAAGAAGCGTGGAATGGTAGAAAACAAGGAGTCACCCACATGAGAGTTTTTGGATGTGTGGCATATGTACACATTCCATACAAGTTGAGAAAAAAGTTGGATAGTAAGGGGGAGAAGTGCATTTTCCTCGGATATTGTGAAGATTCCAAAGGATACAGATTGTATAACCCATCCACAAAGAAGTTTGTGATAAGAAGATATGTGCAATTTATTGAAGAGGAATCATGGGATGGAAGCATTGAGAAAACAATCAATGTTAAAAACTGTTTGTCTCATGATGAAGATGAAGGAGATGTGGTTGAAATTAACAACCCATCCATAGCACAACCTCCACCAACACAAGGACAGCAAGGGACGCCTCAAGCGGCAGCGAGAACACCCTTGAGAAGAAGCGGGAGTGCATCTCCAAGCACACCACATGGAGCAGAATTGAGTGCTTCTTCAAGCACGACTACACCAAGTGAAAGTGGAACAAGGTTCAGAAGAATTAGATAAATCTATGAGCAAGGAGCGGCAAATGAAGGTATGAATTCCTTATTTGCGTTGTATTTTCAAGATGATAATCCTATTCATTTTGAAGATGCAATTAAAGACAGAAAATGGATAGAAGATATGGACGAAGAAATTAAAGCCATATAGAAGAACAAAACATGGGAGTTAGTTGATCTCCCAGAAGGTAAAGAAGTTATTGGTGTAAAATGGGTCTATAAGACCAAAAGCAATGCTGAAGGAAAGATAGAGAGACACAAGGCCAGACTTGTTGTCAAAGGATATAAGCAGAAGCATGGGATTGACTATGAAGAAAATTTTGCACCAGTTGCAAGAATGGAAACAGTGAGAGCAGTGTTGTCCATAGCAGCACAAAACAAATGGAAAGTATATCAGATGGATGTAAAATCTGCATTTTTAAATGGAGTTTTAATGGAAGAGGTATATGTGGAACAACCTCTTGGATATGAGAAGAAAGGACAAGAGCATAAGGTCTGCAGATTGAAGAAAGCTCTTTATGGGCTAAAGCAAGCACCAAGAGCATGGTACAGTAGAATAGACTCCTATCTATTGGAGAATGGATTTGAAAAATGTGAGGGAGAACCCACCCTCTACATCAAAGAAAAGGATAGTAAGATGTTGATTTTTGTTTTATATGTTGATGATTTAATTTTTACAGGTAATGATGACTACCTTGTTGAAAATTTTAAAACAGTCATGAAAAATGAATTTGAAATGACTGACATGGGTTTGTTGAGATACTTCTTGGGAATATAAGTAGAGCAAGGTGAGAAAGGGATTTTTATATCCCAAGCAAAGTATGTGAATCAGGTTTTAGAAAGATTTAATATGCAGGAGTGCAAAGCTGCAATTACTCCCACAGTAATGGGATTGAAGCTGAGTAAGGATGACAATAGCAAGGATTTTAATCCAAGTTTGTATAAAAGCATAGTTGGCAGCCTCATGTATTTGACTGCAACTAGGCCGGATATTATGCATGCTGTTAGTTTAATTTCCAGATTTATGGAGAAGCCAAAAGAAGCACATTGGCAAGTAGCAAAGAGAATTCTGAGGTATGTGTAAGGAACAAAAAGATTTGGTATTTTATATACAGCTTTAGAGAATTCAGAGTTAGTTGGATACACTGACAGTGATTAGGCTGGAAGTGTAGATGATCAGAAGAGCACTTCTGGTTATATTTTTCATATGGGTTCAGGAGCCATTTCATGGGCTTCTAAGAAACAACCTATTGTAGCATTGTCTACAGCAGAGGCAGAATATGTGGCAGCTACAGCAGCAACCTGTCAAACAATTTGGATGAGAAGAATGTTGAGAAGCTTATGCCAAGAACAGGTAAAAGGGATAGTAATTTATTGTGACAATAGCTCAACTATTGCATTGACAAAGAATTCAGTGTTTCATAAAAGAACAAAACACATAGATAAAAAATTTCATTATATCAGAGAATTGGTAAACAATGGAGAAATTGTTTTACAGCATTGTAAAACAGAGGAGCAATATGCAGACATTCTAACAAAACCATTGGGATAGAAGACCTTTGAATTTTTAAGAAAATGCTTGGGTATGATTGATAACCCAGCAGCTGACTTTAAGGGGGAGTGTTAAAAATATTAAAGTCACCTGCCAGCCTTGGGCAGGAAGAAGAAGAAGAAACAAGTACAAGGCAGCAGCAGTAGAGATTGAGTGCGCTGCACTGTAAATTGAAGAAGCATGGAGAAATTCGTAAGGATGAATTAATTTTTATGGGCCGCAGCCACAACAACAGAGGAGAATTAATTTTGGATTATGGGCAAAGTTATTTTTGCAGGAGGAATGAAGATCCTCGTAGATCTGGTCTATGGAGGAGCAGACTTAATTAAAAACAGTCATTTCGGGCGTTTAAAGCCCTCAACAACCAAAATGAATAAAACAACCAAATTTTTTGAAGTGTCTTGTTGATATGGAATTCTGCGATGCGATGCGATTCAATCACAATCGCAAATCGCAACATACAAATAATTCAAGAACCAAATGTCTTGCAGATGTGGTAGTGTTCCACAAGCGAAACGATTGTACACAATACAACCAAATCTTATATTATAAATCGCCCCCACCAACAGCCGAGGCCCGTGGGTCCACTTGACCATGTGGCGAAGACTTAATGGAATCGCAAGAATTCAATCGCAAGGGTTCAATCGGAGCGGCTTTGTAATATGCTCCGATCAAAGACCGGACTCGATCGGGTTATATGCCATAGTTCATAGTTTAATCGCATACGTTTGCCAATCGGCGATCAGAACTTTTGTTTTGAGGCGCGATTGTTTAAAGCGCGGACCCGATGGAGTTATGCAATGGAGTTAATAAGTTCAATCGCGTCCGGGATCTTAATCGCAATCGAAAATTTCCGATTGATCGCACCCTTTTCGATATATGATCTGATTGGAGTGACGGACCCGATTGCTCTATGAGCCATGTTTTATATGGTCATCGCATCCGGTTGATTGATCGCAATCGGAACTTTATGTTTGTGGTTCATTTGTTGTAAAGCACGGACTCGATGAGGTTTATGAAGTGGAGTTGAATGTGCCATCGCATCCGGGTCCTCAATCACAATCGCAAGTTTTTGTTTGACACCGTCGATCCGCCGACTGCGATGTGATCCCCACTCGCACGTCGTGCATTTGAATTTTAAAAGTTCCGCAAAAGGTTTTTATGTAATGTTTTTTTTTATGCGCGGCATATAAAAGCCAAAAGGCCTACGAGCCTGGGTATCAATTGCATTGTCATTTGTTTTGTTTCGCACAGCAGCGCGGAAGAAAAGAGAAAACACAACAGTGTTGGTGATTTTGTTAGAGAGACAGAGTGCATTTTTTTGAGAGACAGAGATTTCTTGTGTAGCACTGCGTCTGTAGCAGTCATTAGTTTTTTTTGTTATCCCTCTATTAAGAGGAGGAGTTGTATCAGTTTTTGAAGAAATAGAAGTTTGTTTTATAAAGATTGAAAAACTTTGTCTCCTGCCAAATTTGTTTTAACTTCTCTGTGTTATAGAGGAGGAGATTATTCTCTCTACTTCTGTTGTTTGGAATTCTCAAAATTCCAACATGATCATTCCCCTGCTACACTAGCCTTGGCGTAGCCTCTGATCTGTAGACTTTTCCTTTCTTAGATGTTAAGAACATTGACACACTCGCTCGTTTGGGTTTTTCATCTTCATTCATTTATTGAGAATGAGCTATAGGGGCTTAATAGAAGTGAATGGAGAGTTTCGGATTGACATTGGATGGCAAAGAAAGACGACCAGTGAATTATCATGCCCTCCAACAAGCAACCCAGAGCAGGCGAACGAATTTTTTTTTGGGTTTTTGAAACACACGTGACCTCTGAACGTAAACGACGTTCCTTCCCTACTTCTATCTCCTGTACCTTCTTGTGACCTCTGAACGTGAACGATGTTCCTTCCATGATTCTATCTCATGTACCTTCTTCTGTATACCAAAAGTATCTTAGGCTACTCATCCATCTTAGTAAAAAAAAAAAAAAACTTACAGGTGGATGATTTTCAAGAAGTAACATGTCCATCTCACAATTACAAAAAAGAACTACATGCTAAGGCGGATGACTGTTGTGGCATCAATGACATCATGTGCAACATTAAACAATCATGGACTTCGGATAAATATAACCTTCCATAATATTTTTACATTGGGATAAAGGAGCCATGTAATAAGAGGTATTTTTCCATCCAAAAACTTTGGTTAAAATTTGGATGGATAACAATTGCCACCGTAAAACTTCAGTTAAACGATGATAAAGCTTAAAAAAAAATTGATCAACAAATGAATTAATTGCGACTTAAGGATCTACGATCGCAACCATGATAAATCTAAAAAAATTGATCAACAAATGAATTAATTAGGAGTTAAGGATCTATCGATCGTTATAGTCCTAGTGAAGGAAAGGACTAATCAAGATTGTAGGGAAGAGACTAATAAGGATTGTAGGGCAAGATTTTAGGGAAGACATTAATAAGGATTAGAGGGAAAAGATAATGTTATCTTAAGACTAAAATAAATTTCTAAAATATAAATAAAGCCCACATTTGTTTAAAAACATAAGAAACAAGGATGGCTGCTAAAGGCAGCTAGTCCTTGCCTTTAGTGTTGTTATTCCATACCAAGTGAACATGAGCCAACTATAATTAAAATGATGATGTAAGATTGAAGAATTATGACTGTAAAAACACACAAATTTGACTAATTTCTTCTTCCTATGTTGGTATAAATTAAAGCGCTGAGATTAGGAATAATTATGGTCATTAACATGGTCATCTTGTACTTTTACATGGAAAAATTTTCATTTCAAAATGAGCATAGTAAATTTACTAGTAAGTGCCTATTTAGCATGGTGATTTAATGTAAATTAAGAAGAGTAGATAGAAACATCATAACCATTCTTGAGACAATGTTACCAAAAATTCAGTTATTGATTACATTCAATTTTTCGTTTCAGGTAATGGAGCTATTATTGTTGCATTGTTTATAACTACATTATATATCTTTGACAGACTAGACAGTTTCTGCATCCAAAGTAATAGACCACATTAAATATATCTGTGACAGACTAGAAAATTTCTATATCCAAAGTAATAGGCATCAGTAGATGCTTATAGCTTTATGCAATAAGATTTGTATCCTTGTCTGTAAATAAGAAGCAAAAATAAAAAAAATTAGAAATCATAAATATACAAATTTCAGATTGAAAGACTACTTGAAAGATGAACTGATAATGATAATTATTTAATGAAAAAGACAGAATATGCATAAAAAAGTTGCACTGCTCCGAATCAAAGGAGGAAAAAGTATTTATAGATACCTGATTGTCATATTTCTGGAGCAATTCCAGTAGATTCACAAGATACAGGAAAGGAAAGAGTGAAAATTGTTAGCCATGATGCCTTAAAACCAAATGCCTGGGGAAGTGCATATTAGAGCTTTGAAACAAAAGGTTCAAAGGATAACTAAAGAAATTAAAGAAACTTTATTAATAAGTAACACCACAAAATAAGAGAACTATTAAGCTTATTATCTGTTTACAGAACATATGTCATTAAGTTTAGATGAATTCCACAATGTCAAGGTGATCTCTATTTCTAAAGAAAGGGAGTAAAGACATCATTACTTGCCATTTCGAGAAGCCTAGTTGAATGACCAAAATCGCAGAGAAAAGAACAATTGCAAACATGTGCCATAAAATATTTTCAGAAGTTTGCAAATTCGGTGACTGATATACCTGCTCATGAACAAAAAGCAGTTCATGTTAGAACATTCATATCTAACTTAGGCGATAATTTCAAATTAATTCAACCATATTAAACCAACTACTAAATTCCTATATGATCTTTAACTCATGCCACTTAGGAATAAAATTTCATCTAGTTCCCCGACATCACTGGCATAAAATATTTCTCTCAATATGTGCCAACATGAATGTTCCTTTTTTGCTACTCATTTTTCTTTTGCCATGAGGGTTGAGATCATGTTCCCTAAGGATTGTGAAGGGACTTGAATGAGACTGAACACTATTTTGTTATAATATATGGGAATATTTATTCAGTAACATTTCTTTGTCATAATCATTTTCAACCTCAATGTGTACTTCATGCAACTGCATCAGTCCTTTCAAACATAAATACCCTCAGGTTTTTCTTTGCCCCATGTGCATCTGAATTCTTGTCCTATATATTCAATTTTTTGCCCTAATACGACATATTCTCCTGTTTCATGGTATTATTCTAACAATGATAAGCTCAAGCAATGCTTAAAATTTTGATAATATGGCTGCACCAGAATGCTGCCTTATGCTTTCATAGGAATGATACTGCTAATCCATGTACAAGTTGATGATCAAGGATTATTTTGATAAGTCAATTTGTATGCTTCCATTGAGAGGTATGTGAGGTAATTTGGTCTATTGTTTCCAGATGATTCACTGCATGGCCTTGTCCTGTGACAAGATAATTTATTGTGTGGCTATCACTGATTTCATTTTCTGACATCAAGGTTTCTCTATCTTGTTGATCAAGCGAAGAATGCAAAATTGCTTTTTATAAGCTTAATTATGAAACTATGGCATTTAATTAGAAAACTTGTCATGACTAGAGTCAAGTGACAACTTCTTATAACTTCCAGGCACAAATAAAGATCTAGATCCTCGCATTGTAGAACCCATTAAAGACCCATAACCCATGAATGTCGTATCTTAGTACCACCTTTCCTTCGTCCGGTTCTAGATCTAGTCCCTGTAGTAGATCCTACAGTTAAGGTATAAGCTAAGGTGGAAAAAACAGTCCGAGCAGATTCTCCTGAGGTACGAGGGGGAGGGTTCTCTTTATACAAAAATGCATTAGGTATGAAATCGCTCGACCATCATAGGACACAGTGATTTCTCGCTTACCCAACATGGCTTAGATAGATATTTGATCTTGCTCATCAACAAACTGAAAGTAGCGAACCAACATAATTATTCATTTCAATATGCTTCATACTTCACATCACATAAGCAATGATTGTCTTATATCTATTATTATCCCACACATAATAAACTCAACAAATGCCAGACATAGGTATGTTACCAAAATCATTGCAACAATTTAGCATTTTTGCAAGACAGGGTCAAGCAACAGAAACATAGGCATTTCTCTACATATAGTGGCGTAATAAAAATGAAGCTATAAATTTAGAATAATAAAAAAACACACAAACAACCAATCTGGTTGTTGTGCTAAAGGTATTTATCATGGGCCCTGGGATTGCAAAAAAAGATAGAAGTTATGGGAAGAGGACTGAGGTTTGGGGCCATAGTTTGAAGGTCCAGTATGGAAATTTTAACAAAAAAATTTTGGTGCTCTTCATCGCTTAGTTCAGCTCTGTTTTAGAGAGTTTCCCAAAACCTTTAGCAACACACCTGGTCAATTCATGTCAATAGATCATTGCTACGATGTGATGAGGACCAGAGGTAAATGTCAATGGACAATTCTAGAGAGAACTGAGTTGGTTTTAATAATTTTATCAGTTATGAGAAGAATAGACCATCCCAATTCATCTCGTTCCCTCACTCTGCAGCACTTCATGTGTTGGATGTAAAAAGAAAAGAGTAGGTTTACTATGAATTTTTTGTCAATCTGGTCATTGTGGTAAAGGCCTCTTTCGTGGGCCCTGGCATTGCAAATAAATATAGAAGTTATGGGAAGAGGACTAAGGTTTGGGGGCATAGTTTGAAGGCACGGCATGGAAATTTTAACAAAAAAAAATTGGTGCTTTTCAAATGCCACTTGAGCCAAGACTTACAGATCACTTAGTTCACCTCTGTTTCAGAGACTTTCCCAAAACATTTGGCAACACACCTGATCAATTGATTTCAATTGATCATTGCTACGATGTGATGAGGACCAGAGGTAAATCTCAATGGACAATTCTGGAGACAACTGAGCTGGTTTTAATGATTTTTCTTCAGACAAGAAAGTAAGTTATGAAACCATGGCATTTAATTAGAAAAATTGTCATGAATAGAGTCAAGTAACAGCTTCTTATAATAGGAAAACTGAGAAAATATTATATAGAAATATGGGCCAAATGCCAAACATAGGTATGTTACTAAAATCAGTGCAACAATTTATCATTTTTGCAAGACAAGTTCAAGCAATAGAAATGCAGGCATTTCTCTACATATAGTGGCATTATAAAAATGAAGCTATAAATTTATAATAATAAAAAAACATACAAACAACCAATCTAGTCACTATGCTAAAGGTCTCTATCCTGGGCCCTGGCATTGCAAATAAAGATAGAAGTTATGGGAAGAGGACTGGGGTTTGGGGCCATATTTTGAAGGTCCAGTATGGAAATTTTAACAAAAAAAAATTGGTTCTCTTCAAATCCCACTTGAGGCAAGACTTATAGATCGCTTAGTTCAACTCTGTTTCAGAGAGTTTCCAAAAAAATTTGGCAATAGAACTGGTCAATTCATGTCAATAGATCATTGCTACGATGTGATGAGGACCAGAGGTAAATGTCAACGTACAAGTTATGAAACCATGGAATTTAATTACAAAACTTGTCATGACTAGAGTCAAGTAACAACTTCTTATAATAGAAAAACTGAGAAAATATTATATAGAAATATGGGCCAAATGCCAGACATAGGTATGTTACCAAAATCAGTGCAACAATTCAGCATTTTTGCAAGACAAGGTTGTTTATATGATTCAAAGATACCTTTCTTATTTTGTAAGTAGAACCTTAGCCACTTACGTAGAGAGGAAAGAAATGATATTAATTATGCTAATCAAGAAATGACAACCACTGAAAAAAGACACCCATCAAATAATACATATAAAGCAAGTAAACTACTTTAATTCAGAGGTAAATATAAGGGTTGTTACCAGTTATTAGTTGCTTTGTATCCCTACTTCTATTATTGTTGTTGTATTTGTTGTATATTCTGTTGGATGGCAATAGTTGCTTTGATTCTCTGCTCCTGTTGTTCCTTCAAGTCACTAGTTACCTTCATTTATTGGAAATGTTAGCTTGAACAAGTGAGAAAGAATTGTCAAGGAAAATTTAGTTGCTTCTGGGCTAGCAAGCATAGTGCAAATGCATCTCAGTATGTGGGTTGATTCATAGGGCCCTTTTCCGCTGGCAACGTAGCAGTAATACGTGTTTCATGGCCTGAGGTGTCAGATGACAGGATGCTACATACTTTTGCCATGTTACAGACATCCCTAAATCTATTAACTTTAATAAAAAAACTCTTAACAATAAATGCTACAACCACCACACTTAATTTTGTAGCTTATGGAAACTCCCAAAAGTAATCATGCAGTAGGTAGTTGAAATCAAGAGATTGTTCCGTAGCGATAAGGGTTTTTATCGAAAATGGATTGTGCAGATGATTGTCAGATAATTATTCTTATGCCATAAAGAGCTTTTTTGCCAAAAATGGATTTTGAAGATGGTTTTCAGATAATTATTCTTATGTCATAAAGAGCTGCTGCCACCCGATGATATAAACAGCCTGGATACTATGTGGTGACATATAAACGTCTTGAGAATCTGATACTTGGCACTCACGTCTTATCCAATTGTAATGACTATTTAGAATGATAAAGACATCATCAACAGATCATGTCAGAGATGATTGTATTGGAAACAGTTTCGTACTATCGAGAAAAACTAGTAGACAGATATCCTTCTAGAGTTAACCTGGAACAAAAAAACTAGAATGGCGAAGAGAGTTGACAGAAAAACTAGTAGACAAATATCCTTCTACAGTTAACCTGGAACATTACTGATGAGTGAAAGTAATGACCATCACCAAACCATACTACATATGACAATAATAGCAACAACAACATCATGTGAAATGTGACCATTGAAAATAGAACTAGATACCAAAGTCTTTATAGAGATTTTTTTACTGACTTAGTGAAACTAATGACCATTACCAATCCATATTACACATGACAGCAACAGCAACAACAACATCCTCTGCAATGCCACCACCGGAAATAGAACTGGAAACCAAAGTCTTTATAGGGACGTGAAATAATGAAGGAATTGATCCAGTTATGCCACAAGATTGTCCATCTGGACTGAGTTGACGAATACTGTTAATCAGGAAGCTTGGTTGTTTCATGTATCAGGAGCTTATTTCTGTGATTTTTCATTTGAGCGTCTATAATTATCTTCACTATGTCCTAAAAATGGCAGCAAGAATGAATCCCGCTATTATAGCCAATATCCCTATCAGAATAACCTCTCCACACCAGTCTGGAACCATAATGCACTAAAAATCCCACAGACTAGCACCTCACTCCGATGGGTATCACATTGAGACAGTTTGTGCATGAAAACAACACATATTTCAAAATATCTTAAAGATCCAATACTTGCATTCCCAAGACCACTAAACGCTCACCCGTTTCATTCGAAAGATCAATAAAAGCAATACTTGTGGCTATTTACTTGTGCATGTTGCTTGGAAACGAAGCTATTACAATGTAAACTATGAGCAATGGTCAATATGTTGACTTAGTGAAACTAATGACCATTATAAATCCATATTACACATGACAAAAACAACAGCAACAACATCCTATGCAATGCGACGACCAAAAACAAAACTGGAAACCGAAGTCTTTACAGGGATGTGAAATAATGAAGGAATCGATCCAGTTATGCCACGAGATTTTCCATCTGGACTAAGTTGAGGAATACTGTGAATTAGGAAGCTTGGTTGTTTCAACCATAGTGCACTAAAAATCCCACAAATTAGCACCTCACTCCGATGGGTATTTCATTGAGACAGTTTGTGAATGAAAACACCACATATTTCAAAAGATATTAAACATCCAATACTTGCATCCCCAAGACCACTATACGCTCACCAGTTTCATTCGAAAGATCAATAAAAGCAGTACTTGTGGCTATTTACTGGTGCACGTTTCTTGCAAACGAAGCTCTTACAATGTAAAATATGAGCAGTGGTCAATATGCTAGACATATCTACAGTTGCAAGAGTAGGTTCAAAGATAAAAAATCGTTTGAAGATAGATCAGATTCCTTGCATTGCCATATATCATTCATTTGAGAAAATTTAGGTAATAACGTGAAAGTTGAAACATGGGCGATATGTGTGAAAAAATGCACAATTAGAGCATTCGTCATATGAGTGTTATATTGTGTTGAAAGTATGGTTTAGTGCTAAATGCTGTAAACTGTAGTCAACATGTCACTTCAGCAAGATGACCCAAATCTGGAAATTATTTAGCAAATGGAAATGACGGGGTTTGTATAAGTGCCAAGTTTAATTAGATGTTGAAAATTGGGTTTCATTGCATACGTGTGCAATATAGATCCATAATATTTGCATATATCCTAATATGGATGATAATTTTGTGTTGTTTTACATTAAATTAGTGTCACATGAAAGGATGCTACATACTTTTTCCATGCTACAGAGATCCCTAAATCTATCAACTTTAATAACAAAACTCTTAATAGTAAATGC
This sequence comes from Pinus albicaulis, assembly GCA_034641835.2. Lineage (NCBI taxonomy): Eukaryota > Viridiplantae > Streptophyta > Pinopsida > Pinales > Pinaceae > Pinus > Pinus albicaulis. Next base: position 974,066,997 of record CM076577.1, on the reverse strand, counting down.
TACAACCACCACATTTAATTTTGCAACTAATGGAAAGTCCCAAAATAAATCATGCAGTAGGTAGTTGAAATCAAGAGATTGTTCCGTAGCGATAAGGGTTTTTTCCAAAAATGGATTGTGCAGATGATTGTCAGATAATTATTCTTATGCCATAAAGAGTGTTTTTTCCGAAAATGGATTGTGCAGATGGTTGTCAGATAATTATTCTTATATCATAAAGAGTTGCCGCCACCCGATGATATAAACAACCTAGATACTATATCAGTTAGAAAAAGCCTAAAATTGATGCACCAAATACTTGATATAAATTGGCACACAAATCACTGCAAAAAGGGTAATTATGACAACCTATTTCTAAATAAAAAACAATGCTGGATAGCAAGTTTATTTTGCTGATTTTATCCTTTGTGACACTAAATTGTTGTTACTGCACACTAAATTAGTGAAATATATCCTAAAATGGATGGAAAATTTGTGTTGTTTTAGACTAAATTAGTGTAAGACAGCAAGTTGAAATCAATCAAAAAGAACCTAAAATTGATGCACCAAATATATAATTTGGCATATAAACAAATACAAAAAAGGTAATTATGACAACTTTCATAATTAGACAACCTGATTGCTGCTACTGCACACTAAATTAGTGAGACAGCAAGCTGAAATCAGCGAGAGAGCAGATATAGGAATAATACAGACATTCCTGTATGCAATCATGGGGAAAGTGCCATTGTGTTTCAAAAAAATTGTTGTACATTTGTTGTTAATTTACATTTATGGTTTAAAGTGGAATTGTTTTCTATAGCATCCCAAAGAATTTCTAAAATATTGAGTAATTTGATAGTCGGGTTTGTATTGATACCAAGCTTAGTACTCGGGAATAAAAAAAGGCTGCTAGAGAGCACATCCTAAATCTTGTGGTGGGAAACGAAGAAGTATTTAGAGTGATAACGACTATAAATCCATTGATTGATTCAAAAGTGAACTCTAAACCATTTTCATGCATTCATTGAATGCAAGTCAGTATAGTTATGGGTTGGGGGAAGGAAATTTCTTGAGTCTACATTTTTGAGTAAGTCCAAATCCAAATACGCACAATCAACTTATTCAACAATAATAAGGAATGTGATTCGCCATTCAATGAGACCTTTCCCTACCTATGTCTACCTACTGTACCCAACTTGGATTTTGTGTTTTAATTATTTGATTCTCATGTTGTGTTGAGGACCTTGATGTGCATTCTAATTCGAGAAACAAGATGATTACTTGATTATAACATCATCAACATGGTTATGTTTCGAAATAAAAAAACTGGAGACCTTTGTAGACGATACTAATACGGCACTAGTAACATGAAGCATTGATGCCATAAAAAACACAACAACTATTATCTATCACATAATAATCTGCTTGTATAAAAAGAAAATTAATCTAAAAACATTTGAGCAGCCAAGATGAAAAGTTGGTCCAACAGCTAATTTTTTAAATTATATATTCATAAAGGCAGATCACATCACATGATCCCATACTTCTGATAATTTTTGGAAAAAATGGAAAGGTTTCTGAGAAATGATCAACATGACCTACATTAGTTATTCTTAGAACATGTATTGATTTTTCTGACATACAAAGTAACATTCTATGAGCATTTGTAAGCATGTTCAAATTCCATCCAAAAAGTATATTTGAAGATTTATGCAGAATCTTTAGCCTTTAACGTTATCAATATTTCAAAGTTTCACTATCTCTATTTCTAAAGAAAGGGAGTAAAGACATCATGACTTCCCATTTCGAAAAGCCTAGTTGAACGACCAAAAGCACAGAGCAAAGAACAACTGCAAACATGTGCCATAAAAGGTTTCCAGAAGTTTGCAAATTCGGTGACTAATAAACCTGCTCATGAACAAAAAGCATTTCATGTTAGAACATTCATATCTAACTTTGATTCTGCAACTAGAGTGAGTTTTTAATTTAAACTTGTCTGCTAGATATCATTCATGAGTTGTCAGATCCATAAATAGAAAAATTTCATGCTAATATCAATTTGAGCTACAAAAAAAATGCATATAGTCTTTGGGGCTAGTAACTTGAAGATAAACCATAGAATTCTTCAAAATTTTAAAATCCTCTGCAATGTCGGTAAGATATTAAAAAATGTAAGCCAATTATTTGATCTAATGCATCAGAATACTCAAATTTCCCTAATTTAACCAATGGGCATGCAACAAAGATTGATATTGCACTACCCTTTTGTGGACATAGTAGGAGACTTCAAAGGACTTTCTACTATGGATAAATACTCAAGAAAAGGAATATGATAGAAGTTCATAAAATTTTTGAGATCAGTTACTCAGGAAAACACTTTTTTGTACTGCTACCATATAATGTAAGTGGAACAAGGGAATTTAAAACCTCTTCCAAAGCTGGTACAATACAAATTTTCTTGTAGTTCCAAATGGTAAGATTGACTGGTGATATTGAGACCAATTCCTAATGAGTTATAGAGGAGAGGAATAACCTGTTTCTGAGTTTTTATTAATCACCCAACGTTTCAGACTGTCTATGTGAGTCCATCATCAGGGGTAGACGTCAAAGGTTCTTTTGACTTCTACCCCTGATGATGGACTCACATAGACAGTCTGAAACGTTGGGTGATTAATAAAAACTCAGAAACAGGTTATTCCTCTCCTCTATAATCTATTTTACCTGTATGGATTCTCTCTTTAATTCCTAATGAGATTGATCACTTACAAAAATGTCACATGGTTCAAAGTGCATAGAATGTAGAAGATACTTGTAGGTCCAAATGATTTGATTTAGAAGCTATCATGAGATCAATTCTGGGAGACCAATCACTTTCAAACAACATTTGATAGCCTGATATGCATAGAGAATAGAGAACTTGTAATGTATGTATCCCTGCAATATTATAAGTTTAACTTAGAATTACAATAGTTTCCTTTTGAGACATACAAATATAACAACAGTACATGACTAACATGCTTAAATGACAAAGCAAGGCTACAATAATAAGGAAACTTAACTTCATCATTCATAAATCAGTATCAATCAATATCAAATTGAGGGAAAAAAAATCATAGTGTGATAATGTATATAAAAAGCTATTTACACTTGTCATATAGGCTTACCACAAATAGTGGATGACATCTTAAACCCTATTTTTATATGTAAGAGTAAGGATGCAGTAATGTAAGAGAAACCCTTGTTAAAAAAAACGAAATATATTTACATTTATAAAAGAAGACCAACCAAAGCCTAAGAGGATATCCAGAGGGTAGTGAGAGATATAACATAAGTGACGTTAAGAGATTGAATGGTACCAATTACCAATAAAAGAAAATAATAAATAACAAATCAAGCATAGTGAATCAGAGTCTGGAGGTCAAATACACATTAATTAGAAGATAAGTCAAGGACCAACATCACACTGTATCGACATGCCCTATACATGATCTTCTTCGGAGATAGACAAGATTCATGATATAAAACATTACCAGACAAGAAATATTGAACATGGAACATAGATATGTACCATTATTGATCATACTAATAACAATGTTGTGTTAAACGTGTGAAAAATAAATGGATCTTTGGGTTTTTTAAATCCCATCCAATCCTTAAGTCATTTTGTGTCTTGTTAATCTGACATAAGGTTGAAATTATTAAGTGATTTAATATTGATATATAAGAAGATAAGGCAGAATTGATGTTGAACCAATGGCCAAAGACTAAAATAGTAGGTTTCATGTTCATGGGCTGGCTTTATGTTCAGTTAATTTTTTTCCTGGTCTAGGGTAGCGTAGTCTATGTAAAATAATCAGCCACGAGAAAGATAGAGAGAGATGAAGCAATTATGCCACAAGAAGTAATATGTTTAATTTATTCCCACGAGTGCCTGGTGAGGAGTTTGTAATTTGACACCCAATATCTCATTTCCTTCATCTTGACAGACATATCTGCATTCCTCTTCTTTTCTTCCTTCTACTTTGCAGCTGTCTAGGACCATTGAAACAGAGGTAGTTAAATTTGGTAGAGGATCTACATAGATTTGGGTTGTTTCCAATGATAACGACGCTCCCTCTGGACTTTCCATTGATTTGAGAGGTTTGATTGGATTGAAGCTGCTCCAAAGGAGGTAGTTCACCGGCTCCTACTGACTAATATAGGTAGGGGCATAGTTCTGGAAGGAAGGAAGCTAAAATTTATTGACTGACAGGGAGTTAACATGCAGTGTTGTTGTGGCTTGCAAAGTAGCAGCACACGAGCTACACAAACTGCATGTATGTGTAGCTGGCAGTACTGACATGATTGAAAATGCCATATCATACATACATTTTTCTTCCTGTTTGTCACGAATCTTAGTTATTACAGACAAAAAAATTTGAAAAAAAAGACTTTCATATAATATATCTACAGCCCATTTTTAAAGCAGAGAGTTGCAATGGGAAAAATACAAATTTTAGGCCAATCAATATTAGTCGTCCTTTTACCATTTTCTAGCAGGGCTAATGTAACAGAAGAAAAATTCTTAGTGTCTGGATTTTGTCCTAGAGGATCAGGTGATGGGGATATTATTGATTCTGTACTTAAGGTTCAGTTGCAAATTGCATGTATATTATTAATATAGATAAAAAAAATTGACAAATTTTTTTTTCATAAAATGCATCTGCAACACATTTTTTGAGCACAGAGTTGCAACGGCCAAGATACAGATTTGAAGCCTATCAAAATCAGTTGTCCTTTGACCAGTTTTGTATAGGGCCAGTGCAATAGAAGAAAATTACTTAGCAGTGGATTCTGCACTAGAGTGTCAAGTGATAGGGTTATTTCTATTTCTTGTTTAGCCTTTCGTCAAGGCACACAACAACTTATATTAGGATCTTTTGATCCTACAATCAAGTTGTGGAGTGCAGAGTATAGGGCCTATATGGTCATTCTTTACAGTTAGCAAAATGAAATCCTTGCAGTTTAAAGTGAAATCCTTGTAGTTGATTGCTTGAGAAAAGAACGAGTTCTTGCAATACAGAAATGAAAACATATTCAGGTACTACTATTCTGACAGTTGCATTCATAGTCATGTTTTATGTTTCATTTACTTCAGGTTTTTTGGGTTCATAGAGGAGTTGTGTCTTGTTTAGCCTTTCGTCAAGGCACATAGCAACTTATATCAGGATCTTTTAATTGTACAATCAAGTTGTGGAGTGCAGAGGATAGGGCTTATATGGACACCTTTTACGATCAGCGAAGTGAAATCCTTGCAGTTGAAAGTGAAATCCTTGTAGTTGATTTCTTGAGAAAAGAACAAGTTCTTGCAAGACAGAAAACCAATAGAATCAAATTTTACAAACTTCAAGCACAACTTGTAAATTCAAGGATAGTTTGTAAACTTATACTTTTGTTGATAATGAATGACAGGAATCCTACCATTCAAATGCTTTTAAACATGGAATAAGAACAATTAAAAGTATATGAAATTACATATTTTCTTAGACACTTGGATATGTAAATGGATCCAAAAGAATAGTTGATAGATCTTTATTGCTGTAGGTTTGTTGAATGAACAAATTTCTAGATAGATGGGGAACAGTTAAAAGTTTACAAAAATATATAATTTCTTATGCATTTGGAGATGGATTTTGTTACCAAAATCATATTTTTCAGATCTTTATTTCTAAAGATTGTAGAATGAACAAATCATCCTTCAAGCATTCAGTGACTTAATCAATAAAAGAAAATAGGAGATAAAAGCTGTGAAATGGAATAAAAGTACGGGAATGCAAAAGGAAACAACAAAGTCCTTGAATACTGGTTGTTATTAATATGAGTGAAGTTTCAAATGATAAAAACAATGCAGTGGATTCATTAGCAAGACATGAAAAATGAAAAGTACCCATTACAGTCCCCATAACTAAGCACTTTTTGGAGTGTAATTATTGAATTACACTATCCCTTCTCATAGTCAATATTATTGGCATTACAATATAGTTTTTTTCCTTTTCCCCATGTTGCTTTCCTTCTTTCGTCCTGTTCATCTGCTTCTTTCATTTCATCTTAAATTCACCTGTGTTCTCATGTTCATCTGCGTTTTCAATCTCATCTTCAATTCCACCTGTCTTCTTCTGTTCATCTGCTTCTTCAATCTCACCTTCAACTCCACCTGTCTTTTGCCTTATAACATCTGCTTGTTTCACAATTGTTCAAGGAATTCCATAGTAATGTTAAGCACTAAAAAACATAGTCGAAACAACTATGAGTAAATCCACTAATTTGTAGAAATAAGAGAAGAGTATCAATATTTCTACTTACTTGACAAGGTAGGACACATTCTAGTATGTCTTTTCCATTTTCTATTCCTAAAATGGTGGAAAAATTGAATAGCCTATTTTTAAACCATTTTGAATCAACCACTTGACAGGCTAGGACATATTCTAAAGCATTTTGAATCAACCACTTGACAAGTTCTAGTATGTCTTTTTCATTTTTTGTTTCTAAAATGATGGAAAAATATAATAGCTTATTTGTAAACCATTTTGAATCAACCAGTTCAGAATGTATTCATACCATGTATCTTTATAGATCTTTTACTTGTATTCATACCATGTATCTTTATAGCTCTGTTATTTGAGAAGCTAGGACATATTCTACTATGTGTTTTTTATTTTCTGTTCCTAAAACAATGGAAAAATGGAATAAGCATTAGTAAATGCATGTTGTAGAGGGTTGTATTTGTAAATAATTTTGAATGAACCAGTTCAGGAGTGTAGTCATACCACGTATTCTTATAGCTATATCAATTGAGGAAAAAGAATGTATTCATACCATGTATCTTTATAGATCTTTTACTTGTATTCATACCATGTATATTTATAGCTCTGTTACTATGCCTTTTTTATTTCTGTTCCTAAAACAATGGAAAAATGGAATAAGCATTAGTAAATGCATATTGTAGAGGGCTGTATTTGTAAATCATTTTGAATGAACCAGTTCAGGAGTGTAGTCATACCACGTATTCTTATAGCTATATCAATTGAGGAAAAAGAATATACCATATCCATAGATGATATAAGGCTTTTTCTATGCATAGATATAGCAGCTGCCTATGTCTTATTGCTTATGTGTTCATGCTAGCAGGAATATTATTATCAAAAGCCATTGATATTGTACCATGAGTGGGATACTTTTCTATTATTGGATATAAAAGAGAAGTATTCATAATGTATAAGATATTGACTTATTGCATACTGATAAAAGAGGACTGAATGCTGAAAATCAAAATAATGAAAATTTGACTTTCAGAGTAACATTTGTAAAAATTATGAGTAAAAATAGAACAAAGATAGAACAATTCCATTTACAGATGGAAAAAACTGTCAAGTTTTCAAAGCATTGTTAAAGATCAAATTCATATGTAAATAATTAAGTAATATTGATGAAGTAGCTACTTCATAATTAAATGCAATTTTCAAATATTAAAGAAAACGAGGGAACAATAATTGAGTTGAGTTTACACAATAAAATTGGAAATTTGTCATTAATCTAGTTTATTGAACATAATGATAATGAAAAAAAAATATGCAACAATACAGTAATCAAAAAATATTGTACAATACATATTGCTAATGAAAAGAAATTATGCAACAATACAGTAATCATAAACTATTGTGTAGCATTGTGTACTAAAAACATCTTCCTAATAAATGTACAGAAATTGAAATTAGGTTCAGTTTAGACACGAAAATTGGAAAATTGTTCTTAATCCAGTTCATTGAACATAATGATAATGAGAAAAAATTATGCAACAATACAGTGATAAAAAAATATTGTAAAGAGTATTGTGTAATAAGTACATTTTCCTGATAAATGTACAGAAATTGAAAATTAAATAGTTTTATTGGAATAAGAGCATAATATAAAGAAAGAGATTGGATTCCAATAACTGCGATGTCGTTGGTCTTTGTCATCTGTGTAACAAAGAATTAGTTAAAAATAAAATCATAACATTTTTAATTAAGCAAAGGAAATTTTCGAAAGAAAAGATGTTTAGTCAAGATGTTAATGTACCTTTCATTTGTCGTCCAACATGTAATAGTTCACTATATTCATTCAATAGGAACTTGTTGTGAAGTCTGAGATCACGTAGCATATAGACAATGGTTTCCTTTTCTTGCAAATATTGTTCATATGACATGGGTTTTAAACGAGGAAATAAGTCATGGACTAAAGGTTCCCTGATAGTGCAATGAACAATGTTTTTTGTGATATATTCTATTGTAGCATTTATACAATGTTTGTGTAGGAAAGGGAAATTATTATTTCATTTTTAACAATAAATTGTTCCATTGCTGATCAATATGGATGAACTGATTACAGAATTGCATATTGCACAAACAGGCTCGAATGGAGTTGAATAAGAATTTAATGCTTTTGGAATACCTTCAACCTGTTTATAAAATCTTCAAATGTTAATGTACAATATTACATATGAAATTAAAAATTAGCAAAAAGATCATTATTTCTATACTTATGGCACGGTTAGATGTCGTTAGTTTTCCAAGATTCTTAACTGCATCTGTGTCAAGTTCAGTTATGAAAGTTGACTGGGTTGTTCGAAATATTTTATCTTTTACATCTGTCCTTTTTGTTATGTTTTTGAAAAGGATCAGGGGAAATTGTCCTTTCTGAAATTGTTGTTCCATTGAAGTAAAGTATTGTTCATATGTATGAAACAATTGCAACTGCAAAAGACAAATTAGAATAGTTATATATTGAATTAATACATATTATTTATTAAAAATTAAGTATAAGTGGTATGAGAATACATACTGTTGCACAATCAATCATTTTCAGAATCTCCATCTTTGATATGAAATATGTAGTACAATCCAACTCTTTTAGCAAGTGTAACAGCCACACCAATTGTACCAATTGGGTACATTTCTGTTCTTTCTGCAAATTTCTTAATGGTTGTATCTGGAATGAAACAATATTCTTTGCAGACTTTAGGCACAACCTCTATAATGCTTGATTCATTTAGCAAAATTATTTTATCACTATCGCCACGATCATAAACGGTTTTAGGTTGTGTTTTGAAATTTGTAATATATATACTCTTGCCTTACATAATTTTATGCTCATGTTGTTCAATTAAATGAGCAGGTATACTTAATGTTATAGTCATATTTCCTTTCTCATCTATCAAATCAGCCTGTAATATTTGACGGTCTTTGTTTGTTTTGTCAAGAAATGTGCTATATAAGACCATTATGTCTCCTTTGACAAATAACTGTCAGATTGATACTTTAACTCGAGGCAGTTATTTTTACCTGTATAAATTGCTTATTTAGATACTTGTATCAACATTTATATAATGCTATGTTTTTTTTATAATTTTTAGAGCTATAAATAAATTACAGTATAAGATTGCATATGCATATGCATACCTTTTCATTGCATATGCATACCTTTTTACTGCATCATTTTGTAAGATGCTTGATTCTCCTCTTGTTGATTCTATCTGACTTGTAGTAAAAATAGTAATTGCATATTTCAATACAATTTGAATATTATCATATTTTGCAAAAGAAATAAATGAAGAGTTTATGCTAAGTAAACTATACATATATTGTAATATTATCATATGTATTTTGCATAAGCAATAAATGAAGAATTTATGACAACTAACCTATACAAATATTGTTGTTCGGTTGCCTGTTGGGATTGGCTACTATACATATATTGTTGTTCGGTTTCCTGTTGGGACTGGCTACTAGTGCTTTTTTTACTTGTCCAACATTTTCTAATTTATATAGATTTAGTTGTACATATTTATATTAGTCAATTGTAAAAAGACAATGGATATATAGTGAGCATTAACAGTGTAAATTCAGAATCATTTTTATATAGATTTAGTTGTACATATGTATATTAGTCAATTGTAAAAAGACAAAGGATATATAGTGAGCATTAACATTGTAAATTCAGAATCTAGGCATATTTGTATAGTTATCATAGACATACCTCTTTAAACTCTGTGATTGGGTTGCATCTTCTACTTGACACATGTTTTCTATATCCTGAGTAGTTATCCTGTTGCAATTACGCAATTACTATTCTAAATAGCTATACAAAATCTTATAATTGCAAGAATGTAAGTAATTTGTAACTAACAAAATTGAAATTAAAAAAATGATGGAGATGATTGTAGGCATACTCTTTGGTAGCTTCTTGTTCAATTTTCTCTTTGGTGTGGTCAATCAGTTTTCCTTGTTCTTGACTTTTTTTACTTGTTTTTTCTTTTGATTTTTCATCTGTTCCCCTATTGCTATAAAATAGTAACATATATTTAGTTCAATTTCAAAAACCATATAGAAGGAAAAATTGAAAAAGAATATAAAAACCATATAAAAGAAAAAGAAAGAAGTACATACTTTCTTCTTTCATGTTCCATGTTGTTGATCTTTTTTCTCATTCATTTTTGTTCAAATGAAAAGGGTTGGTTTTATTGGTAGAATCTGCATTCAAAATTTGCAATTTTGTAACATGTTTCATATCTACATCATAGCTAAAGGATAAGAGATATTGTATCATGATCATGATCAAATTATGTATTGTATATTAGTTACATTTGATCACACAATGAATGATTTATTCACGCAATTAGTTTTTTTGATAAGAAAATGGAGATTGTAATTGTTCATGTAGCTTTCCAGGTCTTTTGTTTTCTGATTGCATTGTAACCTATCAATATTGAAGTCCCCCAATATGATTGTGATAACCTTTAAATCTAGATGACATAAAGCTTTTGTTTTCTGATTGCATTGTAATATATCAATATTGAAGTCTCCCAATATGATTGTGATATCCTTTAAATCTAGATGATATATTGAGTATTGCAATTTGTGATCCATGAACTATTGTTTTTTCCAACAATGCTTCTACAAGATTCTCTTCAAAGTGAGGTTGTATTTAATAGTAAGTATGTGAGTAACAGTATTGAATGTGTTCTTATATATCTTAATGAGATTGAAAAATTATGTATTTAGACTGATATGTACATTTGGCAAAGTATACATAAAGTTTTGATTAGAGCTATAGTAGAGCATAGAATATGCTATGGTCAGACCAGTATGCCCATGAGACATTGATTTCACATTGTTCAATAGGAAAATTTGTCTAAATGTGATCTATTGTTGTGTTTCGGCGTGGCGATAGCTTGCTTGTTATTTCTTGTAAGTTTTCTGTTTCCATGTATTGTACAAAGGTTCTAGTACGAGTTGTTTGTTGTTGGATGTCAATGTTCAAGTCACCAATGACTAAGAAAACACAATTAGTATGTGTAGTTTTTTATTTTGAATCTCTAATCATTTGTATTATTGTAGATACTTTTTCAAATGGGGCTGCATAGATGTTAATTAAACAGATTGATTGTTGAAAGTACATGTCTGTTAGAGTAAGTTCAGTTTTTTTGTTACAGAATGTTTTTGTTGCTTGGATTGTTATTTTCTTTTCTATAAAAGGGAGTATTCCATGTATAGAATGTGCTATTAAAAATTTGAATGGGATGAATTGTTTATTTGTTGGAGGGATCTACAAATGAGTTTCTTGAAAACAAAGAATCACATTTTCCATTAGATCTGTATGATGCACGACATCAGAAATATGTGCATATAGACTGTGTGTGTTCAAAGTTGCAATTGATAAAACATTTTTGCTATTAGATATATTTTTCCCAAATTCTAGTTCCCATGTAGTTGTTGTTGTTAACCTTGTCATTTCGTCTAGTACCTTGTCTTTCACATGAAAATTTTTGTGGCTTAATTTGCTAAGAAAATATAATGAGTTAATAGTTTTGACACGTGATAGTGCAATATAGACTAGACCATGTTTTGTCATTCCAGTTGGGTCGAATGCAAGTTTATCCAATGTAAATCCTTGTGTTTGATGTATTGTTCGTGCGCAAGCTAATTGTATTGGAAATTGTTTTTGAATTGTTATTTTTAGTCTGTTATGGGACATTTCTAGTGGTTTTGAAATTCGCAAGCTTGGTGTCCAAGAGGGAAAAATACTTGTTTCATAGTTCTTTGTATTTGTTTCTTTGTTCTTTGCTAATGTCCGTATATGAAAATTCTATCCAGACAACATCATTAGATGAATAGAATTTGAAAATGCCTTCAACACCATTAACTAATCCATCATTGGTAGTATATTTTCCTGCATATAGTTCAACTAACATGTTTTGTTTCAGTGTAATTGTTGATGGCAATGAAATTGTTTTATCAAAAGCGAAATAGTTTGATCCAATAGTCTCGTAATTGTCAATTGCAGTAAGTAATATTTGTTGTCCCATTGTTTGTGAAAGCATTTTTGCATTGTGATTTTGGACATCCTTGTTTCAATAGAAAATGTATGGGAAAAGTGGACTTAAAGGAGGGGACCTATGGCAATTTTCATTTATGTATGCAATATCTTTGTCTGTTTGCATATTTAATCTCATCCTATTTAGAATATTTTGATGCATTTTTTTGTGTAGTTGATAACATTTTATTTTCTCTGTCCAAAATTGATATGGAATTATGTCTTTATTGATTTTTGGACTTTCAAATATAAGAGAGTCTCTAACGGGATTTGCCTCATAGAGATCGCTAAAGAATATCATGTCGACATTCCCGAAATACGAAGTTGGTGTGTGTAAGATTTGTGGAAGTCACTTATCAACCTGATATAGTGTTGTTGCACCTAAAAGTGATGCTTTGTCTATGACAATTACACACAAATTTTGGAAATACTTTGATAATGTGTCTAGTTTTTCATTGTTTATGGAAGGGAAATTTGCTTTGTTAAAGGGCAAATAGAATGCAGAATGCAATGTCACACCACCAACATTAAATGCAGCTTTTCCTGTATATGCAGTGATTATTCCTTTTAGTTGTGGTGGGTTATAAGGCAATTTCTGATTATGTATTCATACTAATGACTGAAAATTTTCCTTAGCTATTTGTGTCTTTCCTGTTCCTCCACCTCGTGTTAATAGCAAATAGATAATTTCATCTGGCCTATATAGTTTTCTTGTTACAACATCATCGATTAGTTTTGCTTGTTCTGTATTTAATTGTTGCATATAGTTATAATACTCTTGGTCTTCAAGTAAATGTGGTTTCTTTACAATTTCGTATGGTCTCATAGATCGTGAAGCAAAGTTCTTTGTATCTTGGAAATGATGCAAATCAATTGAAAGTCATAGATTTCGTATTTTTCATCTATGCATTTAGTTATTCTTGTAGCTTTTGTTTCATTTGATTTCAAATTGTTTATGTTGAATAGTTGTTCAGGTTCTGTTTCTATTGTATTTATTGCATCGTCTATGTCACCCATATAGGTGTTGTGACAAACTTGAACTTTTTTTCATTTTTCTTAACAGTACTCTCAAATGCAATATATGCAGATTCCCAAGTTGCATGGTGTTGCTTGATTGGAAATTCACTTAGTCGATATGGATAGTATAACATTAGTTGTTCTCTGCAATGATTTTCAATGTCCTTGTATTTGTTATACCTGACAGATTGAATCAGGTATGGTTTATTTGATTGCTTGCATTTTTGTCCTCTCTTTGTATAAATAGATGCAAATTCTGCTAAACATATACCATCAATAGCTATAGGACGTGATATATAGTACTCAATTATTGATGGGCACATGATATCTTCTGAGTCATCTGGTTCATTTTGCAAGTATTTTTTTATTTTTGAGGACAAATGTAGGTTCGTTTACAGGAGATGTGTTAATGAAAATACATTTCCGTGAACTAGATTTTAGTGGGAGCGACAAGACAATATGCACTGCTTAATGTGTAGACATTTGCAAGTTCATTAAAGCCTTCCCCAAAGAACTAATGGTATTCATGATGTCAGTTTTTGTTTTGAAATCATCTTCGCGTATTTTCCTAAATGTTCTTGTAAGGTTTTTATCTTCTTTTGTCATGTAAGAACTATAGTACATTGCAGTTGCATATGAATCAAGTACAAATTGTGAATCAGTATTTGCAATGCAAATTCCTAGAATATGTTTTGCAAAGTTATTGGTCCACGTGTCAACTGGCTTTCTTTGCAACAATAAAGTTGTTCGATTTAATGTACATTGTATAGCATGTATGCATTGCTCTTGTGCAAGTTCAATACTATCTAAAAAGCTATCAAATGTATCACTTTCATCATATCTGGTATTGTTAATGGTTTCAAATATTAGTTTTGCATGTGTTTTTGTTCGACTGCTATCAAATTCAAGTGGCTCCAGAATTTTGGTTGTCTTCATTGGTGGTATAGGAAAATTGAATCTGCAATTAGAATTTTTATGCTTCTTGAAAATTTTTGTGTGGGAATGATGATGTAATGCTCTAAGCTCTTTTGCGAGTATTGATGAGTTAGTTGACAAGTATTTATCAACAAAATTTTTGATTTCAATGTTTGATTTTTTACCATAGACCGGTGCAGATGCTATCCATAATAAGCCATGTTCATGTTCACTACCTCAATTTTGGAATTCTGTAACATAGAAATGTCATTGATTTGTCCATATTACTAGTGATCGTGACATATTAATTGGTGCAGAGCATCTCTTCTAGACCTATAATAACGTACACAAGTAACAAGGTCATTTATTATTAATGAGCGTGTCTCATTTTTGTCTTATTCATTTGTGCTTGGTCTTCTAGTGTTTTGTTTTATATGTCTTAATGCACTCATTAGAGGATCCAAAAGATGCTATGCACTACTAAATGACACAAAGAAAGTGGGTGGGCCTAGCTGTCGAATCATTGCATAGAGTTTGTTAAACATTTGTTGATGGTAGTCTGGTGAAGTACGAATTGTCTTTAGGTCCATGTACCCAATTTCAGACTTTAAAATATGATCCAAATTTGGTTTTGACTTAACATCTCTTGCAACTAGTTTCCTTCCCTTTATTTGGCCTTTTCTAATCCTAATCAACATCATGTTCAAAACCTGATTTATGATAATGCGAGTTGCTTTATAAAATAGATTAGTCATATGGTAAGAAAAATCATGGTTTCTTTGAATCACATCCCATTTACAAATCTTTTGATATGTAAAGTTTTGCAACATATCACTTGGTCGTTTGTTGCCATAGAAGAGTGACGGAAAACTCATCTACTCTTAGTACTTATCTTTGAAAATCCCTAATGGCATGTATCCTACAGCAGGTGTAATATTAATTTGTTTATTTACAAGATCATGGATAGTATGTGGATTAATGAATCCATGAACCAATGTTTTTGTGGATGGTTCATGAATATCTTGTTATCATTTTCGCTATTTTCAGCTTCAGCTGAACTTTCGTATGTTTCTTGGTTTTCTAGAAATGCTTGTTTCCAATTTTCATTTATGGTAGCATTTTCTATCTTATAAAGTAGTCTTTTGCACAATTGTTTTAATGCTTTCATAACTTTGTGCACTCAAACTCGACCAAATGCATAAGCAATTTTGAATCTTAAACTTTTTTTGAGAACAACTGCCACTGTGTCAGTCTCTCTTATAGTTCGAGGCAATGCAAACTAAATTCTAGAAATGTTAGTAGGCACATTAATGACACCCCCAGTTAACCCTAGTTGAGGCTTTTTATGTCGATGGCCCATTTCCTTTATTTGCAAGAAGGGAAGTCTCAATGCAACTAGTCTTTCTTCTAGTTCAGTTAGTTGTGTAAGCGTCTTAGTGGTATTGTTTCTTCTTATTTGTTCAAGAATTTCAAATTTAGGGATTGTGTCATTTTCAATTTCTTTTTTGCAATGTTTGCAAATGTAGGTATTTGTACTATCAGAACTTGTACTGTTAACAAGAATCTTTGATGGTTTTTTATAGGAAACATCTCTTTTGAAAAACGTTCTTTTGCAACGTGAACAGTCAAAAATAGGAGTATCACTTATCCGTGTTCGATATTCATGTTCAAAGGTTAATGTTTTTGTTGATTTTTTCATTAGCATTTCTTGGCTTAATGTACCAGTTCTTTTTTATCTCTTTCTATGTCCTAAAATATTCTTTGATGTTTTAGATGCATCGAGTTCTAAATTTTCTATTACTAGCTCTTGTTTCATTGTCTTTGTGCTATATACAAGTTTCATCTTCTGTGTTTTTTTTTTGTTTGTATAATGACTTTCCGTGCATGCAAAGATATCCTTTTCTTCTATTTTTTTAATTGATAAGTACTTATAATTTCTCTTTGTGATATGTGCCTGATATGTTTTTTCAGTTGCCTAAGTAACTAAAATCTGATTATGTCATTAATATCTTCTAGATCTTCTACAACTACTACTTGTTTCATTTTAATTGTGTTATATGCAAGTCGTATTGTTTGTGTCTGCAATTTTTTTTGAATGATGTGCTTCAACACATGCAAAGATAAACCTTTGTTATCCTTGTTGAAGTAACAAGATTGTTTCAATTGACCCTTGACAAGTTGACGTTTTTCTTTAGGTTGTGTTTCAATATTGTTTTTTGGTGAATGTGCTACTTGCAACATTACAATGTTCTCAGTATTGATATTAGTTATTGGATCATAGTCTCCTTTATAGAGCAAAGGTTCAAAGTTCCCATTAAGAGGATCTTTGTCATGGAACAATATATCGATATTGTTTGTTGCAATCGTTGAATTAAAGTGAAGATAAATTGTCATATTTGTTTTGGACCAAACTCTAATTGGAATTTTTAACCAATTCGATGGCCAATGTATGCAAAAAATATCTCCCCGTTGGCCTCTAGATTCTAGTGGGATATGAGTTGATGCTGACCTAGACATTTTTTCCAAATACAATTCGTGATTGCTAATACTGTGAATTTCTTTTAACGACACTTCGTGCAGTTCATGTTCATAGGACAAAATTTCTTCTTCATCTTGTTTCTCAAGGCACTTTCTAAAGTACTCTATTGTTCCTATCCCTAATTCTATAGATGTGTATCTAGAATGCCGTAAAAGTTCTAACGTATCAAACAAATAGTCTCCAGCCAAATATAGGAAATTCTTTATGCAAGTGAGGTTATGCTTTTCCAAGACACAGGTCAATTTGTCTTTTTTAGGTGAGGCAGACATAATAACATTTTATTTTTTGACATTTGATTTGCTCATTTGTTCATACAAGGTGTTGTTTTCTTGTCTAGAAACCAGAGGTTCAAAGTGGCCATTGAGAGGATGCTCGTCATGGAATAAAATGTCACAAGTATTTGTTGCAAGACTTAAGTTAAAATGCAAATAGGCTCTTGCATTCGTTTTGGACCAAACTCTAATTGGAATTTTCAACCAATTTGATAGCCAATGTATACAGAAAATATCTCCCCATAAGCCTCTAGATTCTAGCGGGATACCATGTGATGTTGAGCTAGCCATTTTGTCTAAATACAATTCATGGTTGCTAATGTTATGCATTTCTTTTAGTGACTGTTCATGTAGTTCATTTTCATAAGATGAAATTGCTTCTTCATCTTGATTTTCTAGAAATTTTCTAAAATATTGTATTGTTCCTTTTCTTAACTCTATTGATGTGTATCTAAAACATAGTAGAAGTTCTAAACTATCAAACAAACAGTCACCAATCAAGTATAAGAAATTGTTGACACACAACAGGTTATGCTTTTCCAAAACTAATGTCAATTTGTCTTTTTCAAATGACAAAGACATAATGATTATGTACCTCTCAATAAGTTTGTTACTATTTACTGAATGGTTGGGATTGCAAATGTCACGGGAACTGCCAACTGAACTAGTGAGATTGCAAATGTGGTCGTGATGCAAGTTGGTTAAACAGTAAATATCCAAGAAAAGAAATGTTAATAATTAATACATAAATTAATAACCGTAAAAAATATAGAGCCCAGAAAATTGTAAATGACAATACTAATTTTTTAAGAGCAGCATTGCCCATCACTAGTATTAGTTTTGATGTCTGGTCTAACAACAATGTCTTAGACATAATTATGACTAATAGTCAATGCATAGAAGCAGTAAAGTGAAACATTAATAACTAGTTTTGATGTCTAGTCTAATAACAAAGTTTTAGACATAATTATGGCCAATAGTCAATGCACATAAGAAGTAAAATGAAACATTAATTAAGAGCTAAAATAATTCATAAATAGCTTTATATCATATATTTCACCATGTATAGCAACTCCAAGGTGGAGATCGATTTATGCTACATGGTGAGTAAACATACTAGTTACTACTAGTTAAGGTGTATGATGTCTAGATGTTCTCCTTGCTAGAATTTTTTTTTCTGATATTAATGAAAAAACAAGAGTTTTATTATTCGGGACTAAAAAAACTATATGGCATCAAACACAGGAAAAAATCTAAAGTGAGTTGAAAGATACTATGTCCATATTGCATAAAAAGAATGGAGTCAATCATAACAAATGTATGTGTATAGGACCTAGTTACAAACAAATATTTCAAATACTATGAGATAGAGAACGATTAGAAAGCAATGACTAGGAATAGAACTCAAAACTATTTTACCAAGACGTAGATAGAATTGATGACAAAAAATACGCATGGGGAGAAATAGGACTGGCAGAAATGTGTAATATGCATTGCACAAAACAAGGCAGGGGCCACATTCATTTGATCCCATGCCCAAAAAGTCGCACCGAGAAACCTAGTGTATAAGACATCTTTATGGAATTTACAACAAATTGTTTTCCTTCATTTCATACATTCTTATTGTTCATTTCCTACAATTTTTGTTTAAGAATAGTTTTCCAGAATTATTTTTTAGCATAGGCCAGAATAGGCTATGCTATTTCATTTCCTACGATTACATATTTAAGCTTATGAGAACCAAGGTTGATGATATAATTTCTGGGATTTATGCATATGTTTACCCAACAACAACCGACAAGAGAAAGTCACCACATCCAACACATGCGAAAGTTGAATGAAATATATTCATGTTGAAAATCAGATAGCAAAAAGCTTCATCAAGTGCCTGAAAAAATCAAATGATCTTTAACTCATTCCATTTAGGAATAACATTTCATCTAGTTCCCCCACATCACTAGTATAATATATTTGTCTCCCAATATGAGCCAACATCGAAAACATCCACGTCAATATCAACAGGAAAGTTGTAACTCATCCCACTTAGGAATAACATTTCATCTAGTTCCCCCACATCACTGACATAAAATATTTGTCTCCCAATATGTGCTAACATGGAAAACATCCATGTCAATATCAACAAGAATGTTGTGGCCCAAACAATGTTAATCAAAACTAATGGATCACACATCACCTTATACACGTTAATATGGAAATAGTATGATCACCACCTTTCTGATTAATATAGTGGATTCATTCATGTACACCAACTTCGGTGAGGATGGATAGACTAATTTCCACACTCAGCCGACAATTACAGGGTATGAAACAAAATGCCACATCAGGTGAAAGGAAAGCATGCCAAAATAGTATCTAGAAAAACCACTGAGGACCTCCAGAACCCATATATTAACTCCAAATACAAACACAGGTGACAACCTAAGGTAATGCTACCAAAACCTAATTACCACTATCAATCCAAAATGCCAAAGTGAATGAAAAACTAATTAGTAGCGTAAATTAGTTTTCCTACTTATTTTTATCTTTTGATCTTTCCTATTAGCAAAAGTGTGTAATGAGATGGGGTGTAGGAGCTAGCAGTCCACATCTCTAGATCAACCAATCAAGAGAACTCGTCACGAAAAGAGCTTGTAGCTCAATGGTATAGTAGCTCACTAACTGGGGCCTCAGTTTGATTCTTAGTGTGTCCCTGCTTTGAGCGAGTGGGAGTTTCATTCAAACCAACCATTAATAAAAAATAATATTGCAACTATAACGCATAGCTACAAACATATCTTCCAGTATTCAAAACAGTAACGAGGGTCGAGATATTTTTAAATCACTTGAATTAAAAATTTATCATAAACTGTAAAGGAAACGTTAAAAGGCGGTCAAAACATTTGAATAAAATATTTCTCATGAACTGCAAAATGAAATAAAATATTTCTCATGAACTGAAAAATGAAAATTGAAAAATTTGTTTAAAGAAGGATATAGATTTAGGGAGATTTTAAACATTATTGTAATTATATATGAATGAAATTTCATTACGCTTGAAGTGAAGGTAGGCATGTAACTGCAACTTGTCTAATCAGTTGATTTAAAAAAATCTGAGGATGATTTCAGATGAGGCCAATCCTTTAGAGTAGACCAAATGATAGGGGTAAGGGAAATGTTCTTTGCACTTGTTTGCAAGTTGAAAAAATGCACCCTTCCACTCCTGTTCCTTTTTTAGCACCTTCTATCATTTTCAAATCCAAAACAACATACAATCTTTTTCACAAGAAAATCTCTTGTTTCAACTGGACATAGATTTGGAAAAGGACTTTGTAATTTACAGAGTTAACACCTAAAATAATCTCAGACCACTCATCCTAATTCTCAGATGTCATTAAAATTTTCACTCAACACTGCCCAGAATAAAGTTTTGATGCACTGATCCTAAGTGAAATTTTGTTGTTTAGTCAAAGTGCAGTTTAAATGCTTCTTCTGATCCTAAGTGACATGGATATTGTAGCTACTTCTCTTTCCTTTCAAACTTTTACACATCATGTGCCAGGAATACTTTTTTTCACCTCAATATATAATGATCTAGCATTCTATTAATAAAAGCTAAGGATTTCATCATGTAATTGAATTTTTTGTGTAACTAGCTCCAAAAATAGAAGAAAAGAGATATGAACGCCTTAGAAATAAGCCACTTCGAGGGGGCAACCTCCAATACATTACATAAATGAAAAATTCTTGGATGATACAATTTACAAAACCTCCTATCTATATATAGGAGTCCATGGGGCCATAATGTAATCCTAGTGGGCCACAATGTAATCCTAGCCAACCTAAAAATAATAATTTAAGGGCACAATAATAATAAAATGGGGGTTACAAGGGTACAATAACAACAATAAGGGGGTTACACTAACAACAATAACGGACTATACTAGTAATATAGGGACCTAACATGCCCCTCTCCTTCAAAAAAGTGTTGTCCTCAACACTTGAGTAGCTTTGGGTGCTTCTGTATAAAATTCTCATCCTCCCATGTAGAATCTTCGGTGGGTAAGTTCTTCCACTTGATGAGATACTCTGAAATTGATCGATTCCGTAGCTATCGAGTTCTTGTTTCCATGACCGCTTCAAGTTCCAATATGATTTTTTCTTCCTCATCAAGTTCTGGAAATATTGTTTGAACTGGAAGATTTTCACCTATAACCTTCTTTAAGCATGAAACATGGAAAACTGGATGTACTCGCGAAGAAGCAGGAAGCTCCAATTTGTATGCTATAGTACCAATCTTTTGCAACACCTTGTAAGGACCATAGTACTTTGGCGATAATTTATTATCCTTCTTTGCTTGCTTGAGGGACATTTGTTTGTATGGTTGTAGCCGTAAAAATACCCAATCTTCTACATCAAAACTTCTCTCGCTACGATGTTGATCTGCCTGTTGTTTCATTCGATTTTGTGCCAAATTCAGGTTATCCTTTAAGAGTTGGAGAACTTCTTGCTGATGCTCGATGTGATCTTCCACTGCTTGAACCTTCGAATTTTCCCTTAAAGATGATGTGATGGATGGTAGATGATATCCATAAAGTGCCATAAATGGGGTCATTTTTGCTGCAGTATGGAAGGAAGTGTTATACCACCATTCGGCAAGAGGTAACCACTTGACCCATTGTGTTTGTTTATCAGATACAAAACAACGAAGATATCCTTCCAAACATTTATTTACTATCTCGGTTTGACCATCAGATTGAGGATGATAAGATGAGCTATGAGCTAATTGAGTACCCAAACAAGAAAATAACTCCGTCCAAAAATTTCCAGTAAAAATGGGATCTCTGTCGCTCACAATAACCCTTGGGCCTCCATGTAGCTTTTGAATTCTGTCCATAAATGTAGTAGCAATTGTACTTGCTTTAAATGGATGAGATAATGCACAAAAGTGTGCATACTTGGTAAGTCTATCAACTACCACCATGATGACACTCTTTCCTTCGGACTTAGGTAAACCTGTGATAAAATCCATTGAAATCTCCTCCCAACGTTGACTTGGAATGGATAAAGGTTGTAGAAGTCCTGGGGGTCTTAATTGTTTCCACTTTATTCTGCTGGCAAACCAAACATTCCACCACAAACTTTCGAATATCAGATTTAAGGCCATCCCAAAAAAATTCTTTCTTCACCCTGTGGTAAGTTTTTAAAAATCCTGAGTGTCCTCCTAAAGGAGAAGTGTACAATTCCAGAAGAA
The DNA here is from genome assembly GCA_034641835.2 of Pinus albicaulis. NCBI lineage: Eukaryota > Viridiplantae > Streptophyta > Pinopsida > Pinales > Pinaceae > Pinus > Pinus albicaulis. The sequence continues at coordinate 974,044,631 of CM076577.1, read as the reverse complement.
TATTTTGTTTTAGTTGGGAATTCTTACAAAGATATAAGCGATCTTTGTACCATAAGGAATCATTTTTCCAACTAAATGTATCGGATGTACTAGGATCTTGCTGCAACTTTTGAATGAGTGTCCATACATCTTTGTCCTTATTCCATTCATCTCTTGCTTCAGTTATCCAATTTGGTTGGATAATAGAAATGGCACAAAGCAATGCTTCCACCTCTTCATTCTTTCTTGAGAGTGCATCTGCAACAACATTAAGCTTTTCTTTTTTGTAGATTATTTCAAAGTCATAACCCAACATCTTTGTGACCCATTTTTGCTGCTCTTCTGAAGATATTCTTTGTTCCAAAAAGTGTTTAAGACTATCATGATCAATTTTTACCTTGAAGTGTCTTCCCATTAGGTAAATTCGCCATTTCCTTAGTGCATGCAGTATTGCTAACATTTCCTTCTCATAAATAGGTTTCTATAAATACTTTCCTTTGATTGGACGACTTTCAAAAAAAATGGGTCTTCCTTCCTGCATTAAAACTGCACCAATTCCATTTCCTGAGGCATCACATTCCACAATAAAGGTTTTTGTGAAGTCTGGCGTAGCTAAGACTGGTACTAGGCACATTGCCTCTTTAAGACGTTCAAAGGCCTTAGTTGCTTCAGGAGTCCATGAAAATGCATCTTTCTTCAATAATGTTGTTAGAGGTGCTGCTATTCTCATAATTCTTAACAAACTTGCGATAATACCCTGTTAACCCGAGAAATCCTCGCAACTGCTTTATGGTTGTGGGAACTTTCCATTCCTTAATGGCTTTAATTTTGTTAGGGTCTGCTTTAACACCCTCGTGAGATACAATATGACCCAGATATTCCACCTCTTGTACTCCAAAGAAACATTTGGATTTTTTTGCATATAATTGTTTCTCCTGCAATAGTTTGAGCACCCTGTCAACATGTTCAACATGATCCTTCTAAGACCTGCTGTAGATTAGTATATCATCAAAAAATACTAGCACAAATTTTCTAAGGAAGGGTTTGAAAATGGAATTCATCAACCCTTGAAATGTAGAAGGTGCATTGGTAAGGCCAAAAGGCATGACCAAAAATTCATAATGACCCTCATGAGTTCGAAATGTTGTTTTTGGAATATCTTCGGTCTTCATTCTAATTTGATGATATCCTGACCGAAGATCCAACTTGGTAAAATAAATTGCTCCATGTAATTCATCCAATAATTCATCAATCACAGGAATGGGAAATTTATCTTTAATGGTGAGCTTATTGAGCTCCCTATAATCCGGACACATTCGCCATGATCCATTCTTCTTGTGTACCAATACTACGGGAGCATAGAAAGAACTTTGACTAGGTTGAATTATACCCGCCTCTAACATTTCTGCAATCATACGTTCAATTTCGCTCTTTTGGAAGTAAGGATATCTATAAGGCCTGATGTTTGGAGGAACACTTCCTGGAATCAAATGAATAGCATGATCATGATCACGAATAGGTGGGAGTCCTTTGGGAGTTTCAAACACCTTGGAATGATTGTCAAAGACTTGTTGGAGATCTGCAGAAATAGATGATTTTGATGTTGGAACTTCTAGTGAGCATAATTGTGCAATTACGCCTCGCTGTTCTTTCTTTAGAAGCTTTGTCATGACATTAGAGCTTATTATCCTTCCTGGCTTCCCCGCAATACCCAGTAATTCGACTTCCTTTCCTTCTGAAAAAAATTTCAAGAAAAGTTCTTGAAAATTAAAAGCTACCGTCCCCAAAGATTGTAACCATTGTACTCCTAGTACAACATCAGCACCTCCCATAGGAATGAAAAGCATTGGACTAGTCAACACATATTCCCCCATGGTTAGCTTGATATTATGGCATTTTCCAGAGCAATTTATAGTTCCTCCATTTGCAACCATCACTTGACATTCTGGCGCTGGGTATAGGAAACAATTTAATTCCTTGGCTACCTTACAATGAATAAAATTATGGGTGCTACTTGAATCAATCAACACTATTACCTTTTCTTCTTGATATGTCCTTCTATCTTGAGAGTTTGAGGAGTGGTAATTCCTGCTAGTGCATTACACGATATGGTCGGATTCATTTCTTCCTCTTCTAAGGCTGGTTCCTGGTGTATATCCTCTTCTTGTTCATTTTCTTCTTCCTCTTCACAATCTATGTAAAATAATTTCTTCTCAGCACACTTATGACCTTTAGTGTATTTGCTATCACAACTGTAGCGAAGCCCTTTTGCTCTTTTTTCTTCCAATTGTTGTGGTGTCAACCTTGTAGGTTGTGGAAATCTAGGCGTAGAAACACTTCCTTCTTTATAGAATTGAGTGGTAGGCTTCCTTGTCGCCTTAATTTTACATTCAACTTTTCTTGCCAACCTGAATGCCTTCTCCAATGAATCAGGTTCCAAAACACGAACTTCATGTTGGATGTTATCCTTTAAAGTGCCTATGAAGAGATCAATCCTGTGTTCCTCTGGAATATCAGTGACCCTTATATTCAATTTTTGGAAGTCCTCAATGTGCTGCCCCACTAAACCCTTTTGTTTGAGATTTATCAATTGGCTAAAGAAGGTGTTGCTCTTTGTATCCTCATAATGTGCTATCATTTCCTCCGTAAAAATTGACCAAGTGACAATTTTTTTACGGGAGCAAAGCCATCGATACCATACAAATGTATTTTGTTGTAAATGTAAAGTTGCAATGTGTACCTTTTGTGTGTTTTGCACGTTATGGAGATCAAAATATTGCTCCATCTGTAGTATCCATGTTACAGGATCCTTTCCATCAAACTTCCTCATATCCTTTTTTGGAATATGGTGGTTCTTCCCGCCAACATTAGAGTTTATGAAATCACGATTAACATTTATTTTGTTCTCATCATGAGGTTCTTCTACTATATTTCCGCCATTAGGAATTATTTCTTGTTTTAAGCTTGTCATCAAGCCTTCCATGTATGCTTTTAGATCATTCTTCATGTTTTCCATGTTGTCTTTCATGTCATCCATCTTAGCTTCCATGCCCACTTCCATGCCATCCATCTTAGCTTCCACGCCATCCATCTTAGCTTCATTTCTAGCTTCAAACCGTCCATCTTCACTTCCACACCTTTCTTCAAAACTTCCATTTCATTTTTTGTTGCTCTTTGCGAGAGTGAAATCTGTTGCACTTGCTCTTGTAATTTTGATAGATCATGTCGCAATTCATCATCTTCATGAGTCATAGTAGAGCCTTCTGAAGGGTTAATGGGTGTTTAATTCTTTTTAGGGGCCATTTTTAGAATCCAATATTGATATCTATTCTACAATATGCCCTTGGAATCAATTCAACTTGATTCTTCTAACAAGACTTATGCAATTCGGAAAAAAAAAATACACACCTTTTACTTGCTTTGAGGAGCTCGATATTGAAATTGAATTATCTCAGTAATTGAAAATCTTCGATATCTGAAATTAATCCCTATAGTAGCCCTCTGAAGCTTCTTTCAAATGCCACCAGTCTGACCTAATTTGGATTCTCCAAGACAAAGTTGTGTCCCTTCTCCCACAATGACCTAATTCTGGACTGGTTCGGTAGAGTGAAGTTATACGACTTGCCACGTGTCACTGTTTCGTTCTTTGTCTCTGAAATTGATATCCAAAAAACTAAAGTCTGTCTTCTTGCGACCACTTTTTACGGAACTCCAATCCGATCCCCAGAAAGAGATTTATTGAACTTTTCCCACGATCACCTCTTTGGGATGAAATTTAGGAGCCTGAAAAAGCACTACCTTCCACAGATCATATCTCCAAAAATATTGCGAACCAAGCTCTGAAATGTTTTGAAGAATTACCTCAGGATTTCAGCTTCACACCATATGAATTTCAGATTCTGAACCTTTGTAGAAAAAAATTTATCATGATTCACGTTATTTGTTTGAGCTTGAAAAAGACCACAACCTGAATGATATCTCTGAAAAAGATTCTCTGGAATTCATCTGAAATTTTTATACAATCATGCACTCACTTTCTCACGTATACTTGAAGTTTTGGCTTTACACTAAATTCATGAAACTTAATGAAACAAGTTATTATAAACGAAAAAGGCTGATAAACTATTTAGACAACGAAACCTAGTCAAAAAAGCTACGATACTAAATGTTGTGTAGCTTAATAAATAAAAGAAAAGATAGCAGGCGCAGAAATGTAAGCCACTTCGAGGGGGCAACCTCCAATACATTACATAAATGAACAATTCTTGGATGATCTAATTCACAAAACCTCCTTTCTATATATAGGAGTCCATGGGGCCATAATGTAATCCTAGTGGGCCACCATGTAATCCTAGCTGACCTAACAATAATAATTTAAGGGCACAATAATAATAAAATGGGGGTTACAAGGGTACAATAATAACAATAAGGGGGTTACACTAACAACAATAAGGGACTATACTAGTAATATAGGGACCTAACAGACTTCTTCCACGACCAAGCTCTTTTGTTTTTGGTAGTTGAAATTTCAACAACAACCCAACAATCAGCATAAGTATTTCAAAACAAGATATATATTTGTTTATATGTGAATACTTGTAAGTGATGGGTAGAACACACAGGATTGGAGACACTCAAATGATGGTTGTAGGTGGTTTACACAAAACTTAAGCAAATTCAGTGTATGAGTGAAAAGGCCAAGAGCCAATTTGGCTCTTGATTCCATCAAAGACTTTGATCTCATTCCAATGAATAATATCAAATGAGATATGATAGGAGTTTTAGTATCTTTCAGTTAACCATATATGGCAGCACATTTAAACATTCTTCACTTTATTCCAAATCTTGTGACTTAGAGGAGCCATATCTGATACTATTTGATGCCAAGTTTATAGATTTATCATATTTGATTTAAATGGGTTAAACAATATGATATTCATAATAGGATATTGAATTGGAGAGTTAAAGAACTTAGAATTACGGGAGAAAGGAATTTGAATATTCTGGTCAGCGCATTAGAACTCTACTAGAGAGCTATAGTCCTACAATTTGATTACAAGAAAATCTCTAGTTTCAACTAGACATAGATTTGGAAAAGGACTCTGTAATTTACCGAGGTAAAAAGTGAAATAATCTCAGAAATGTATATCAAAGGTAGTACTGACCTCCTCTAGCATCTGAATACAAAATAATATAATGTATAAAAGTTATTAGCCCAGATCTCACATCTTCATATTAATTATAGTTGGCAAAGCATGTCCTTAAGCTTATAAAAAGCAATATCACATCTTCATTTTAATTATAGTTGGCAGAGCATGTCCTTAAGCTTATAAAAATCAACTTCGCATTATTCATTTGATCAAAAAGATAGAGAAACCTTGATGTCAGAAGATGATATCAGTGATAGCCACACAATAAATTATCTAGTGGCAGAACAACACCATGTAGTGAATCATCTGGCAACAACAGACCAAATTACCTCATATATATCTCAATGGAAGCATACAAATTTAATTATCAAAATAATCCTCGATCATCAACTTGTATATTCAGTAGCAGTATCATTCCCATGAAAGCATAAGGCATCATTGTGGTGCAGCCATATTATCAAAATTTTAAGCATTCAATACAAACAATGCTTTCAATAATAGTTTCACATTGTAATTCTAGAACTAAGATGCTTGAGCTTATCATTGTTGGAAGCAATTCCATTGAAAGTTTGAAAAATATTGCATAACATACAGGCATATAATACCATGAAACAGGAGAATATGGCCTATTAGGGAAAAAAAGCTAAAGATACAGCACAAGAATTTTGTAGACGTAGTCTCCCTAAGGCATGTTATACCCTATAACATAAACTAATTATGGTTCTCCAATTCTACAGGTTGGGAACAATGAACAAGTAATTAGCCAATTGTTGCTACTTAATATTCATTGTTTGTTGGGAACAACCAAAAAGTAATTAGCAAATTGTCTATTAGTATAATATTGCTTTGAATTTATTATGGACCATTTAAACACATTTATTCCCTACTACTGCTCAACAATCATTACTTGCTCCAATACAGGACTGCAAAGTATATGACACATCCATGCCAACATCTCCCACATGTCATCAAACTTGCAAGAGTATAAGGGAGAATCCATCACAGAGTGAGCTAATTGATATGGGCCATAAGGCCTATAGCCTCACAATACCAGTTGAATTTATCTGCACTTTCCAGTTTTTTCAATGCATTTGCAACATTATGCAAAGTGTCAACTTTTATAGTATCATACTCTCTAGTTTTGTTAATGCAGATGTTAATGCATCTGCACCATTATGTAAAGTGTCAACTTTATTTAGTATCATTGATATATAGAGAAGCCTTGATGTCAGAAGATGATATCAGTGATAGCCACACAATAAATTATCTAGTGGTAGAACAAGACCATGCAGTGAATCATCTGGCATCAACAGACCAAATTACCTCACAGACCTCTCAATGGAAGTATAAAAATTGACTTATAAAAATAATCCTCTATCATCAACTTGTACATGCAGTAGCAGTATCATTCTCATGAAAGCATAAGGCAACATTGTGGTGCAGCCATATTATCAAAATTTTAAGCATTGAATACAAACAATGCTTTCAATAATAGTTTCACATTGTAAGTCTAGAACTAAGATGCTTGAGCTTATCATTGTTGGAAGCAATGCCATTGAAAGTTTGAAAATGTTTGCATATCATGCAGGCATATAATACCATGAAACAGGAGAATATGCCCTATTAGGGCAAAAAACTGAAGATACAGGACAAAAATTTTGTAGACGAAGTCTCCCTAAGGCATGTTATACCCTATAACATAAAATAATTATGGTTATCCAATTCTACAGGTTGGTAACAAAGAACAAGTAATTAGCCAATTTTTGCTACTTAGTATTCATTGAACAACGAACAAGTAATTAGCGAATTGAAAAAAACATAAACTAATTATGGTTCTCCAATTCTATAGGTTGGGAACAACGAAAAAGTAATTAGCCAGTTGTTGCTACTTAGTATTCATTGTCTATTGGGAACAACAAACAAGTAATTAGCCAATTGTCTGTTAGTATAATATTGCTTTGCATTTATTATCGAACATTGTCACACATTTATTCCCTACTACTACTCAACAATCATTACTTGCTCCAACACAGGACTGCAGAGTATATGACACATCCATGCCAACATCTCCCACATGTCATCAAACTTGCAACAGTATAAAGGAGAATCCATCACAAAGTGAGCTAATTTATATGGGCCATATGGCCTATAGCCTCACAACACCAGTTGAATTTATCTGCACTTTCCAGTTTTAACAATGCATTTGCAGCATTATGCAAAGTGTCAACTTTTATAGTATCATACTCGCTAGTTTTGTTAATGCATCTGCAACATTATGTAAAGTGTCAACTTTCTCTAGTATTACATTTCCATCATCTACTATCTCCCTAAAAAAATGGTATTGAATATCCATATGCTTTGTCTTTACATGAAAGGGTGGTTTCTTAGCTATACAAATTGGTCTCTAGTTGAAATTTTAGTTAATTTGTAGAAATACTATTTTATCTTTTTAAGAATATGGTAGTTTGATCAATAAGATAGAGAACCCTTGATGTCAGAAGATGATAGTAGTGATATCCACACAATAAATTATCTAGTGGCAGAACAAGACCATGCAGTGAATCATCTGGCAACAACAGACCAAATTACCTCACAGACATCTCAATGGTACCATACAAATTGACTTATCAAAATAATCCTCGATCATCAACTTGTACATGCTGTAACAATATCATTCCCATGAAAGCATAAGGAAACATTGTGGTTCAGCCATATTATCAAAATTTTAAGTATTGAATACAAACAATGCTTTCAATAATAGTTTCACATTGTAAGTCTATAACTAAGATGCTTGAGCTTATCATTGTTGCAAGCAATGCCATTGAAAGTTTGAAAATGCTTGCATAGCATGTAGGCATATAATACCATTAAACAGGAGAATATGCCCTATTAGGGTAAAAAACTAAAGATACAGGAAAAGAATTTTGCAGGCGTAGTCTCCCTAAGGAATTTTATACCCTAGAACATAAACTAATTATGGTTCTCCAATTCTACAGGTTCGGAACAACGAACAAATAATTAGCCAATTGTCTATTAGAATAATATTTCTTTGCTTTTATTATGGACCATTGTCACACATTTATTCCCTACTACTGCTCAACAATCATTACTTTCTCCAATACATGACTGCAAAGTATATGACACATCCATGCCAACATCTCCCACATGTCATCAAACTTGCAAGAATATAAGGGAGAATCCATCACAGAGTGAGCTAATTGCTATGGGCCATAAAGCTATAGCCTCACACTAATTTTTATGGGCCATAAGGCCTATAGCCTCACAACACCAGTTCAATTTATCTACACATTCCAGTTTTGTCAATGCATTTGCAGCATTATGCAAAGTGTCAACTTTTATAGTATCATACTCTCTAGTTTTGTTAATGCATCTGCAGCATTATGTAAAGTGTCAACTTTCTTTAGTATCAGTGATATATAGAGAAACCTTGATGTTAGAAGATGATATCAGTGATAGCCACACAATAAATTATCTAGTGGCAGAACAAGACCATGCAATGAATCATCTGGCAACAACAGACCAAATTTCTTCAACCTCCTGTCAATGGCAGCATACAAATTGACTTATCAAAATAATCCTTGATCATCAAGTTGTACATGCAGTAGTAGTATCATTCCCATGAAAGCATAAGGCAGCATTGTGGTGCAACCATATTATCAAAATTTTAAGCATTGAATACAAACAATGCTTTCAATAATAGTTTCACATTGTAAGTCTAGAACTAAGATGCTTGAGATTATCATTGTTGTAAGAAATTCCATTGAAAGTTTGAAAATTATTTCATAGCATGCAAGCATATAATACCATGAAACAGGAGAATATGCCATATTAGGGCAAAAAACTGAAGATACAGGACAGGAATTTTGCAGACGTAGTCTCCCTAAGGCATGTTATACCCTATAACATAAACTAATTATGGTTCTCCAATTCTACAAGTTGGGAAAAACAAACAAGTAATTAGCCAATTGTTGCTACTTAGTATTCATTGAACAACGAACAAGTAATTAGCCAATTGTACAAAACATAAACTAATTATGGTTCTCCAATTCTACAGGTTAGGAACAACGAACAAGTAATTAGCCAATTACTTGTTAGTATATTATTGCTTTTCATTTATTATGGACCATTGTCACACATTTATTCCCTACTACTACTCAACAATCATTGCTTGCTCCAATACAGGACTGCAAAGTATATGACACATCCATGCCAACATCTCCCACATGTCATCAAACTTGCAAGAGTATAAGGGAGAATCCATCATAGAGTGAGCTAATTGCTATGAGCCATAAGGCCTATAGCCTCACGCTAATTTATATAAGCCATAAGGCCTATAGCCTCACAGCACCAGTCGAATTTATCGACACTTTCCAGTTTTGTCAATGCATTTGCTGCATTATGCAAAGTGTCGACTTTTATAGTATCATGCTCTCTAGTTTTGTTAATGCATCTGTAGTATTATCTAAAGTGTCAATTTTTTCTAGTATTACATTTCCATCATCTACTATCTCCATAAAAAAATGGTATTGGATATCCATATGCTTTGTCTTCACATGAAAGGCTGGTTCTTAGCTATACATATTGGTTCCTAGTTGAAATTTTAGTTAATTTGCATAAATACTATTTTATTTTTTTTCAGAATATGGTTGTTTTATCAAAAAGATAGAGAAACCTTGATGTCAAAAGATGATATCAGTGATAGCCACACAATAAATTATCTAGTGGTAGAACAAGACCATGCAGTGAATCATCTCGCAACAACAGATCAAATTACCTCATAGACCTCTCAATGGCAACATAAAAATTGACTTATCAAAATATTCCTTGATCATCAACTTGTACATGCAGTAGCAGTATCATTCCCATGAAAGCATAAGGAAACATTGTGGTGTAGCCATATTATCAAAATTTTAAGCATTGAATACAAACAATGCTTTCAATAATAGTTTCACATTGTAAGTCTAGAACTAAGATTCTTGAGCTTATCATTGTTGTAAGAAATGCCATTGAAAGTTTGAAAATGCTTTCATAGCATGCAGGCATATAATACCATGAAACAGGAGAATATGCCAAATTAGGGCAAAAAACTGAAGATACAAGACAAGAATTTTGCAGACATAGTCTCCCTAAGGCATGTTATACCCTATAACATAAACTAATTATGGTTCTCCAATTCTATAGGTTGGGAACAACGAACAACTAATTAGCCAATTGTTGCTACTTAGTATTCATTGAACAATGAACAAGTAATTACCCAATTGAACAAAAGATAAACTAATTATGGTTCTCCAATTCTATAGGTTGGGAACAACAAACAAGTAATTATCCAATTGTTGCTACCTAGTATTCATTGTCTGTTGGGAACAACCAACAAGTAATTAGCCAATTTTCTATTAGTATAATATTTCTCTGCATTTATTATGGACCATTGTCACACATTTATTCCCTACTACTACTCAACAATCATTAGTTGCTCCAATACAGGACTGCAAAGTATATGACACATCCATGCCAACATCTCCCACATGTCATCAAACTTGCAAGAGTATAAGGGAGAATCCATCACAGAGTGAGATAATTGCTATGGGCCATAAGGCCTATACCCTCATGCTAATTGCTATGGGCCATAAGGCCTATAGCCTCACAGCACCAGTTGAATTTATCTAAACTTTCCAGTTTTGTCAATGCATTTGCAGCATTATGCAAAGTGTCAACTTTTATAGTATCATACTCTCTAGTTTTGTTAATGCATCTGCAACATTATGTAATGTGTCAAATTTATTTAGTATCAGTGATGTATAGAGAAACCTTGATGTTAGAAGATGATATCACTAATAGCCACACAGTAAATTATCTAGTGGCAGAACAAGACCATGCAGTGAATCATCTGATAACAACAGACCAATTTACCTTGAAGACCTCTCAATGGCAGCACACAAATTGACTTATCAAAATAACCCTCGATCATCAACTTGTACATGTAGTAGAAGTAGCATTCGCATGAAAGCATAAGGCAGCATTGTGGTGTAGTCATATTATCAAAATTTTAAGCATTGAATACAAACAATGCTTTCAATCATAGTTTCACATTGTAAGTCTAGAACTAAGATGCTTGAGCTTATCATTGTTGGAAGCAATGCCATTGAAAGTTTAAATTGCTTGCATAGCATGCAGGCATATAATTCCATGAAACAGGAGAATATTCCATATTAGGGCAAAAAACTGAAGATACAGGACAAGAATTTTGCAGACTTGGTCTCCCTAAGGCATGTTATACCCTATAACATAAACTAATTATGGTTCTCCAATTCTACAGGTTGGGAACAACAAACAGGTAACTAGCCAATTGTTGCTACTTAGCGTTCATTGAACAAAGAACAAGTAATTAGCCAATTTAACAAAACATAAACTAATTATGGTTCTCCAATTCTACAGGTTGGGAACAATGAACAAGTAATTAGCCAATTGTTGCTACTTAGTATTCATTGTCTATTGGGAACAACCAACAAGTAATTAGCCAATTGTCTGTTGGTATAATATTGCTTTGCATTTATTATGGACCATTTTCACACATTTATTCCGTACTGCTGCTCAACAAGCATTACTTGCTCCAATACAAGACTGTAAAGTGTATGAAACATCCATGCCAACATCTCCCACATGTCATGAAACTTGCAAGAGTATAAGGGAGAATCCATCACAGAGTGAGCTAATTGCTATGGGCCATAAGGAATATAGCCTCACGCTAATTGCTATGGGCCATAAGGCCTATAGCCTCACAGCACTAGTTGAATTTATCTGCACTTTGAAGTTTTGTCAATGCATTTTCAGCATTATGCAAAGTGTCAACTTTTATAGTATCATATTTTCTAGTTTTGTTAATGCATCTACAGCATTATGTAAAGTGTCAACTTTCTTTAGTACCAGTGATATATAGAGAAACCTTGATGTCAAAAGATGATATCAGTGATAGCCACACAATAAATTATCTAGTGGAAGAATAAGACCATGCAGTGAATCATCTGGCAACAACAGACCAAATTACCTCACAGACCTCTCAATGGCAGCATACAAATTGACTTATCAAAATAATCCTCGATCATCAAGTTGTGCATGCAGTAGCAGTATCATTCCCATGAAAGCATAAGGCAGCATTGCGGTGCAACCATATTATCAAAATTTTAGGCATTGAATACAAACAATGCTTTCAATAATAGTTTCACATTGTAAGTCTAGAACTGAGATGCTTGAGCTTATCGTTGTTGTAAGAAATTCCATTGAAAGTTTGAAAATTCTTTCATAGCATGCAGGCATATAATACCATGAAACTGGAGAATATGCCCTATTAAGGAAAAAAACTGAAGATACAGGATGAGAATTTTGCAGACGTAGTCTCCCTAAGGCATGTTATACCCTATAACATAAACTAATTATGGTTCTCCAATTCTATAGGTTGGGAACAATGAACAAGTAATTAGCCAATTATTTCTACTTAGTATTCATTGAAAAATGAACAAGTAATTAGCCAATTGAATAAAACATAAACTAATTATGGTTCTCCAATTCTACAGGTTGGGAACAATGAACAAGTAATTAGCCAATTGTTGTTACTTAGTATTCATTGTCTATTGGGAACAACCAACAAGTAATTAGCCAATTGTTTGTTAGTATAATATTTCTTTGCATTTATTATGGACCATTGTCACACATTTATTCCCTACTACTTCTCAACAATCATTTCTTGCTCCAATACAGGACTGCAAAGTATATGACACATCCATGCCAACATCTCCCACATGTCATCAAACTTGCAAGAGTATAAGGGAGAATCCATTGCAAGAGTATAAGGGAGAATCCATCACAGAGTAAGCTAATTGTTATGGGTCATAAGGCCTATAGCCTGATGCTAATTTCTATAGCCCATAAGGCCTATAGCCTCACAGCACCAGTTGAATTTATTTGCACTTTCTATTTTTGTCAATGCATTTGCAGCATTATGCAAAGTGTCAACTTTTATAGTATCATACTCTCTAGTTTTGTTAATGCATCTAGAGCATTATGTAAAGTGTCAAATTTCTCTAGTATTTCATTTCCATCATCTACTATTTCCCGAAAAAAATGGTATTGGATATCCGTATGCTTTGTCTTCACATGAAAGGTTGGGTTTTTAGCTATACAAATTGGTTTCTAGTTGAAATTTCAGTTAATTTGCAGAAATACTATTTTAATTTTTTCAGAATATGGTTGTTTGATCAACAAGATAAAGAAACCTTGATGTCAAAAGATGATATCAGTGATATCCACACACTAAATCATCTAGTGGCAGAACAAGACCATGCAGTGAATCATCTGGCAACAATAGACCAAATTACCTCACAAAACTCTCAATGGCAGCATTCAAATTGGCTTATCAAAATAATCCTCGATCATCAAATTGTACATGTAGTAGCAGTATCATTCACATGAAAGGATAAGGCAGCATTGTGGTGCAGCCATATTATCAAAATTTTAAGCATTGAATACAAACAATGTTTTCAATAATAGTTTCACATTGTAAGTCTGAACTAAGATGCATGAGCTTATCATTGTTGGAAACAATGCCATTGAAAGTTTGAAAATGCTTGCATAGCATGCAGGCATATAATACCATGAAACAGGAGAATATTCCCTATTAGGGAAAAAAACTGAAGATACAGGACAAGAATTTTGCAGACGTAGTCTCCCTAAGGCATGTTATGCCCTATAACATAAACTAATTATGGTTCTACAATTCTACAGGTTGGGAACAATGAACAAGTAATTAGCCAATTGTTGCTACTTATTATTCATTGAACAATGAACAAGTAATTAGCCAATTGAACAAAACATAAACTAATTATGGTTCTACAATTCTACTAGTTGGCAACAACGAACAAGTAATTAGCCAATTGTTGCTACTTAGTATTCATTGTCTGTTGGGAACAACCAGCAAGTAATTAACCAATTATTTGTTAGTATAATATTTGTTTTCATTTATTATGGACCATTGTCACATATTTATTCCCTACTACTGCTCAACAATCATTACTTGCTCCAATGTAGGACTGCAAAGTATATGACACGTCGATGCCAACATCTCCCACATGTCATCAAACTTGCAAGAGTATAAGGGAGAATCCATCACAGAGTGAGCTAATTGCTATGGGCCATAAGGCCTATAGCCTCACGCTAACTGCTATGGGCCATAAGGCGTATAGCTTCACAGTACCAGCTGAATTTATTTTCACTTTCCAATTTTGTTAATGCATTTTCAACATTATGCAAAGTGTCAAATTTTATAGTATCATACTCTCTAGTTTTGTTAATGCATCTGCAGCATTATGTAAAGTGCCAACTTTCCTTAGTATCATTGATATATAGAGAAACCTTGATGTCAAAATATGATATCAGTGATAGCCACACAATAAATTATCTAGTGGCAAAACAAGACCATGCAGTGAATCATCTGGAAAAAATAGACCAAATTACCTCACAGACCTCCCAATGGGAGCATACAAATTGAATTATCAAAATAATCCTTGATCATCAACTTGTACATGCAATAGCAGTATCATTCGCATGAAAGCATAAGACCATATTATCAAAATTTTAAGAATTGAATACAAATAATGCTTTCAATAGTAGTTTCACATTATAAGTCTAGAACTAATATGCTTGAGCTTATCATTGTTGGAAGCAATTCCATTGAAAGTTTGAAAACACTTGCATAGCATGCAGGCATATAATACCATGAAACAGGAGAATATGCCCTATTAGGGAAGAAAACTGAAGATATAGGACAAGAATTTTGCAGACGTAGTCTCCCTAAGGCATGTTATACCCTATAACATAAACTAATTATGGTTCTCCAATTCTACAGGTTGGGAACAAAGAACCAGTAATTAGCCAATTGTTGCTACTTAGTATTCATTGAAAAACGAACAAGTAATTAGCCAATTGAACAAAACATAAACTTATAATTATGGTTCTCTAATTCTACAGGTTGGGGACAACGAACAAGTAATTAGCCAATTGTTGCTACTTAGTATTCATTGTCTGTTGGGAACAGCTAACAAGTAATTAGCCAATTGTATGTTAGTATAATATTGCTTTGCAATTATTATGGACCATTGTCACACATTTATTCGCTACTACTGCTTAGCAATCATTACTTGCTCCAATATAGGACTACAAAGTATATAACACATCCATGTCAACATCTCCCACGTGTCATCAAACTTACAAGAGTACAAGGGAGAATCCATCACAGAGTGAGCTAATTGTTATGGGCCATAAGGCCTATAGCCTCAAGCTAATTTCTATGGGCCATAAAGCCTATAGCCTCAAAGCGCCAGTTTAATTTACCTGCACTTTCCTATTTTGTCAATGCATTTGCAGCATTATGCAAAGTGTCAAATTTTATAGTATCATACTCTCTAGTTTGGTTAATGCATCTACAACATTATGTAAAGTTTCAACTTTCTTTAGTATCAGTGATATATAGAGAAACCTTGATGTGAAAAGATGATATCAATTATAGCCACACAATAAATTGTCTAGTGGCAGAACAAGACCATGTAGTGAATAATCTCGCAACAACAGAGCAAATTACCTCACAGACCTCTCAATGGCAGCATACAAATTGACTTATCAAAATAATCCTCGATCATAAACTTGTACATGCAGTAGCAGTATCATTCCCATGAAAGCATAAGGCAGCATTGTGGTGCATCCATCAGTAAATACCATTGCCTCTTTATAAGCAGTGATAAGTCATCTATCAGTAAATACTACTGCCTCTTTATAAGCAGTGATAAGTCATCTATCAGTAAATACGAACAAGTAATTAGCCAATTGTTGCTACTTATTATTCATTGTTTTTTGGGAACAACCAACAAGTAATTAGCCAATTATCTGTTAGTATAATATTTTTTTGCATTTATTATGGACCATTGTCACACATTTATTCCCTACTACTGCTCAGCAATCATTACCTGCTCCAATATAGGACTACAAAGTATATGACACATCCATGTCATCAAACTTACAAGAGTACAAGGGAGAATCCATCATAGAGTGAGCTAATTGTTATTGGCCATAAGGCCTATAGCCTCACGCTAATTCCTATGGGCCATAAGGCCTATAGCCTCACAACAATAGTTTAATTTACTTGCACTTTCCTGTTTTTTCAATGCATTTGCAACATTATGCAAAGTGTCAACTTTTATAGTATCATACTCTCTAGTTTTGTTAATGCATCTGCAGCATTATGTAAAGTGTCAAATTTCTTTAGTATCAGTGATATATAGAGAAACCTTGATGTCAAAAGATGATATTAGTGATAGCCCCACAATAAATTATCTAGTGGTAGAACAAGACCATGGAGTGAATAATCTGGCAACAACGGACCAAATTACCTCACAGACCTCTCAATGGCAGCATACAAATTGACTTATCAAAATAATCCTCAATCATAAACTTGTACATGTAGTAGTAGTATCATTCCCATGAAAGAATAAGGTAGCATTGTGGTGCATCCATATTATCAAAATTTTAAGAATTGAATACAAAAAATGCTTTCAATAATAGTTTCACATTGTAAGTCCAGAACTAAGATGCTTTAGCTTATCATTGTTGGAAGCAATGCCATTGAAAGTTTGAAAATGCTTGCATAGCATGCAGGCATATAATACCATGAAACAGGAGAATATGCCCTATTAGGGAAAAAAAACTGAAGATACAGGACAAGAATTTTCCAGACGTAGTGTCCCTAAGGCATGTTATACCGTATAACATAAAATAATTATGGTTCTCCAATTCTACAGGTTGGGAACAACGAACAAGTAATTAGCCAATTATTGCTAATTAGTATTCATTGAACAATGAACAAGTAATTAGCCAATTCAATAAAACATAAACTAATTGTGGTTCTCCAATTCTACAGGTTGGGAATAATGAACAAGTAATTAGCCAATTGTTACTAGTTAGTATTCATTGTCTATTGGGAACAACCAACAAGTAATTAGCCAAATTTTTGTTAATATAATATTGTTGTGCATTTATTATGGATGGAATTGTCACACATTTATTCCCTACCACTGCTCAACAATCATTTCTTGCTCCAATACAAGACTGCAAAGTATATGACACATCCATGCCAACATCTCCCACATGTCATCAAACTTGCAAGAGTATAAGGGAGAATCCATTGCAAGAGTATAAGGGAGAATCCATCACAGAGTGAGCTAATTGTTATGGGTCATAAGGCCTATAGCCTCATGCTAATTGATATAGGCCATAAGGCCTATAGCCTCATAGCACCAGTTGAATTTATTTGCACTTTCTACTTTTGTCAATGCATTTGCAGCATTATGAAAAGTGTCAACTTTTATAGTATCATACTCTCTAGTTTTGTTAATGCATCTGGAGCACTATGTAAAGTGTCAACTTTCTCTAGTTGCGTTTCCATCATCTACTATTTCCCTAACGAAATGGTATTGGATATCCATATGCTTTGTCTTCACATGAAAGGTTGGGTTCTTAGCTATACAAATTGGTTTCTAGTTGAAATTTTAGTTAATTTGTAGAAATACTATTTTAATTTTTTCAGAATATGTTTGTTTGATAAAAAAGATAGAGAAACCTTGATGTCAGAAGATGATATCAGTGATGGCCACACACTAAATTATCTAGTGGCAGAACAAGACCATGTAGTGAATCATCTGGCAACAATAGACCAAATTACCTCACAGAACTCTCAATGGCAGCATTCAAATTGGCTTATCAAAATAATCATTGATCATCAACTTGTACATGTAGTAGCAGTATCATTCCCATGAAATGATAAGGCAGCATTGTGGTGCAGCCATATTATCAAAATTTTAAGCATTGAATACAAACAATGTTTTCAATGATAGTTTCACATTGTAAGTCTAGAACTAAGATGCATGAGCTTATCATTGTTGGAAACAATGCCATTGAAAGTTTGAAAATGCTTGCATAGCATGCAGGCGTATAATACCATATAACAGGAGAATATGCCCTATTAGGGAAAAAAACTGAAGATACAGGACAAGAATTTTGCAGACATAGTCTCCCTAAGGCATGTTATGCCCTATAACATAAACTAATTATGTTTCTCCAATTCTATAGGTTGGGAACAATGAACAAGTAATTAGCCAATTGTTGCTACTTAGTATTCATTGAACAATTAACAAGTAATTAGCCAATTCAACAAAACATAAACTAATTATGGTTCTACAATTCTATAGGTTGGGAACAACGAACAAGTAATTAGCCAATTGTTGCTACTTAGTATTCATTTACTGTTGGGAACAACCAACAAGTAATTAGAAAATTATCTATTAGTATAATATTGCTTTTCATTTATTATGGATCATTGTCACACATTTATTCCCTACTAGTTCTCAACAATCATTACTTGCTCCAATGTAGGACTGCAAAGTATATGACACGTCCATGCCAACATCTCCCACATGTCATCAAACTTGCAATAGTATAAGAGAGAATCCATCACAGAGTGAGCTAATTTCTATGGGCCATAAGGCCTATAGCTTCACAGCACCAGTTGAATTTATTTGCACTTTCCAATTTTTTCAATGCATTTGCAACATTATGCAAAGTGTCAACTTTTATAGTATCATACTCTCTAGTTTTGTTAATGCATCTGCAACATTATGTAAAGTGTCAACTTTCTTTAGTATCATTGATATATATATAGAAACCTTGATGTCAAAATATGATATCAGTGATAGCCACACAATAAATTATCTAGTGGCAGAATAAGACAATGCAGTGAATAATTTGGCAACAACAGACCAAATTACCTCAAAGACCTCTCAATGGCAGTATACAAATTTACTTATCAAAATAATCATCGATCATCAACTTGTACATGTAGTAGCAGTATCATTCCCATGAAAGCATAAGGCAGCATTGTGGTGCAGCCATATTATCAAAAATTTAAGCATTGAATACAAACAATGCTTTCAATAATAGTTTCACATTGTAAGTCTAGAACTAAGATGCTTGAGCTTATCATTGTTCGAAGCAATACCATTGAAAGTTTGAAAATGATTGCATAGCATGCTGGCATATAATACCATGAAATAGGAGAATATGCCCTATTAGGGCAAAAAACTGAAGATGCAGGAAAAGAATTTTGCAGACGTAGTCTCCCTAAGGCATGTTATACCCTATAACATAAACTAATTATGGTTATCCAATTCTACAGGTTGGGAACAACAAACATTTAATTAGCCAATTGTTGCGACTTAGTATTCATTGAAAAATGAACAAATAATTAGCCAATTAAACAAAACATAAACTAATTATGGTTCTCCAATTCTACAGGTTGGGAACAATGAACAAGTAATTAGCCAATTGTTGCTACTTAGTATTCATTGTCTGTTAGGAACAAATAACAAGTAATTATCCAATTGTCTCTTAGTATAATATTGTTTTGCATTTATTATGGACCATTGTCACACATTTATTCCATACTATTGCTCAACAATCATTACTTGCTCCAATACAGGACTACAAAGTATATGACACATCCATGCCAACATCTCCCACATGTCATCAAACTTGCAAGAGTATAAGGGAGAATCCATCACAGAGTGAGCTAATTGCTATGGGCCATAAGGCCTATAGCCTCACACTAATTTCTATGCGCCATAAAGCCTGTAGCCTCACAACACCAATTGAATTTATCTGCACTTTCCAGTTTTGTCTATGCATTTGCAGCATTATGAAAAGTGTCAACTTTTATAATATCATACTCTCTAGTTTTGTTAATGCATCTCTAGAATTATGTAAAGTGTCAACTTTCTTTAGTATCAGTGATATATAGAGAAACCTTGATGTCAGAAAATGATATCAATGATAGCCACGCAATAAATTATCTAGTGGCAGAAAAGACCATGCAGTGAATCATCTCGCAACAACAGACCAAATTACCTCACAGACCTCTCAATGGCTGCATACAAATTGACTTATCAAAATAATCCTCGATCATCAACTTGTACATGTAGTAGTAGTATCTTTCCCATGAAAGCATAAGGCAACATTGTGGTGCAACCATATTATCAAAATTTTAAGCATTGAATACAAACAATGCTTTCAATAATAGTTTCACATTGTAAGTCTAGAACTAATATGCTTGAGCTTATCATTGTTGGAAGCAATGCCATTGAAAGTTTGAAAATGCTTGCATAGCATGCAGGCATATAATACCATGAAATAGGAGAATATGCCCTATTAGGGTAAAAAACTGAATATACAAGACAAGGATTTTGCAGACATAGGCTCCCTAAGGCATGTTATACCCTATAACATAAACTAATTATGGTTCTCCAATTCTACAGGTTGGGAACAATGAATAAGTGATTAGCCAATTGTTGCTACTAAGTATTCATTGAACAACGAACAAGTAATTAGCTAATTGAACAAAACATAAACTAATTATGGGGCATAAATAAAACAGTAAGAAGGGGTAATATTAAAGTGTGTAAACTATATAAATGAGTCAGGGTAGATTGAGCCACACTAACACATCCAAGGTTATTTCTTGGTCTTCTGCTAGTGCCTGTGGATTTAAAGATACAAGGAGAGGTACACCATTTTCTAGTAGTGGAAATTGTGGATTCTCTTGCTACATTACAATATCTCACTCCTTATACAGGGGCAGCCTTGGATGAATACCACCACCTCTTTATAAGCAGCGATAAGTCATCTATCAGTAAATACGAACAAGTAATTAGCCAATTGTTGCTACTTAGTATTCATTATTTTTTGGGAACAACCAACAAGTAATTAACCAATTATCTGTTAGTATAATTTTGCTTTGCATTTATTATGGACCATTGTCACACATTTATTCCCTACTACTGCTCAGCAATCATTACTTGCTCCAATATAGGACTACAAAGTATATGACACATCCATGTCAACATCTCCCACATGTCATCAAACTTACAAGAGTACAAGGGAGAATCCATCATAGAGTGAGCTAATTGTTATGGGCCATAAGGCCTATAGCCTCACGCTAATTTCTGTGGGTCATAAGGCCTATAGCCTCACAGCACCAATTTAATTTACCTGCACTTTCCTATTTTTTCAATGCATTTGCAACATTATGCAAAGTGTCAACTTTTATAGTATCATACTCTCTAGTTTTGTTAATGCATCTGCAACATTATGTAAAGTGTCAACTTTCTTTAGTATCAGTGATATATAGAGAAACCTTGATGTCAAAAGATGATATCAGTGATAGCCACACAATAGATTATCTAGTGGCAGAACAAGACCATGGAGTGAATAATCTGGCAACAACAGACCAAATTACCTCACAGACCTCTCCATGGAAGCATACAAATTGACTTATCAAAATAATCCTCGATCATCAACTTGTACATGTAGTAGCAGTATCATTCCCATGAAAGCATAAGGCAGCATTGTGGTGCAGCCATATTATCAAAATTTTAAGCATTGAATACAAACAATGCTTTCAATAATAGTTTCACATTGTAAGTCTAGAACTAATATGCTTGAGCTTATCATTGTTGGAAGCAATGCCATTGAAAGTTTGAAAATGATTACATAGCATGCAGGCATATAATACCATGAAAGAGGAGAATACGCCCTATTAGGGCAAAAAACTGAAGATACAGGAAAATAATTTTTCAGACGTAGTCTCCCTAAGTGTGTAAACTATAAAAATGAGTCAAGGTAGATTGACCCATAATAACACTTCCAAGGTTATTTCTTGGTCTTCTGTTGGTGCCTGTGGATTCAAAGGTACAAGGAGAGGTATGGAAACTGTGGATTCTCTCACTACATTACAATATCTCGCTCCTTATACAGGGGCAGCCTTGGATGAATACCACCGCCTCTTTGTAAGCAGTGATAAGTCATCTATCAGTAAATACCACCGCCTCTTTATAAGCAGCGATAAGTCATCTATCAGTAAATACAAAAAAGTAATTAGCCAATTGTTGCTACTTAGTATTCATTGTTTTTTGGAACAACCAACAAGTAATTAGCCAATTATCTGTTAGTATAATATTGCTTTTCTTTTATTGTGGACCATTGTCACACATTTATTCCCTACTACTGCTTAGCAATCATTACTTGCTCCAATATAGGACAACAAAGTATATGACACATCCATGTCAACATCTCCCACATGTCATCAAACTTACAAGAGTACAAGGGAGAATCCATCACAGAGCGAGCTAATTGTTATGGGCCATAAGGCCTATAGCCTCACCCTAATTTCTATGGGCCATAAGCCCTATAGCCTCATAGCACTAGTTTAATTTACCTGCACTTTCCTGTTTTGTCAATGCATTTGCAGCATTATGCAAAGTGTCAACTTTTATAGTATCATACTCTCTAGTTTTGTTAATGCATCTGCAACATTATGTAAAGTTTCAACTTTCTTTAGTATCAGTGATATATAAAGAAAAGTTGATGTCAAAAGATGATATCAGTGATAGCCACACAATAAATTATCTAGTGGCAGAACAAGACCATGCAGTGAATAATCTGGCAACAACAGACCAAATTACCTCACAGACCTCTCAATGGCAGCATACAAATTGACTTATCAAAATAATCCTCGATCATCAACTTGTACATGTTTTAGCAGTATCATTCCCATGAAAGCATAAGGCAGCATTGTGGTGCAGCCATATTATCAAAATTTTAAGCATTGAATACAAACAATGCTTTTAAAAATAGTTTCACATTGTAAGTCTAGAACTAAGATGCTTGAGCTTATCATTGTTGGAAGCAATGCCATTGAAAGTTTGAAAATGATTGCATAGCAAGCAGGCATATAATACCATGAAACGGGAGAATATGCCCTATTAGGGAAAAAAACTGAAGATACAGGAAAAGAATTTTGTAGACATAGTCTCCCTAAGGCATGTTATACCATATAACATAAACTAATTATGGTTCTCCAATTCTACAGGTTGGGAACAACAAAAAAGTAATTAGCCAATTGTTGTTACTTAGTATTCATTGAACAATGAACAAGTAATTAGCCAATTGAACAAAACCTAAACTAATTATGGTTCTCCAATTCTACAGGTTGGGAACAACGAACAAGTAATTAGCCAATTGTTGCTACTTAGTATTCATTGTCTGTTGGGAACAAATAACAAGTAATTAGCCAATTGTCTATTAGTATAATATTGTTTTTCATTTATTATGGACCATTGTCACACATTTATTTCCTACTACTGCTCAACAATCATTGCTTGCTCCAATACAGGACTGCAAAGTATATGACACATCCATGCCAACATCTCCCACATGTCATCAAACTTGCAAGAGTATAAGGGAGAATCCATCACAGAGTGAGCTAATTGCTATGGGCCATAAGGCCTATAGACTCACACTAATTTCTATGGGCGATAAGGCCTATAGCCTCACAGCACCAATTTAATTTACCTACACTTTCCTGTTTTGTCAATGTATTTGCAGCATTATGCAAAGTGTCAACTTGTATAGTATCATACTCTCTAGTTTTGTTAATGCATCTGCAACATTATGTAAAGTGTCAACTTTCTTTAGTATCAGTGATATATAGAGAAAAGTTGATGTCAAAAGATGATATCAGTGATAGTCACACAATAAATTATCTAGTGGCAGAACAAGACCATGCAGTGAATAATCTGGCAACAACAAACCAAATTACCTCACAGACCTCTCAATGGCAGCATACAAATTGACTTATCAAAATAATCCTCGATCATCAACTTGTACATGTTTTAGCAGTATCATTCCCATGAAAGCATAAGGCAGCATTGTGGTGTAGCCATATTATCAAAATTTTAAGCATTGAATACAAACAATGTTTTTAATAATAGTTTCACATTGTAAGTCTAGAACTAAGATGCTTGAGCTTATCATTGTTGGAAGCAATGCCATTGAAAGTTTGAAAATGATTGCATAGCATGCAAGCATATAATACCATGAAACAGGAGAATATGCCCTATTAGAGCAAAAAACTGAAGATACAGGAAAATAATTTTGCAGACATAGTCTCCCTAAGGCATGTTATACCCTATAACATAAACTAATTATGGTTCTCCAATTCTACAGTTTGGGAACAACAAAAAAGTAATTAGCCAATTGTTGCTACGTAGTATTCATTGAACAATGAACAAGTAATTAGCCAATTTAACAGAATATAAACTAATTATGGTTCTCCAATTCTACAGGTTGGGAACAATGAACAAGTAATTAGCCAATTGTTGCTACTTAGTATTCATTTTCTGTTGGGAACAACTAACAAGTAATTAGCCAATTGTCTATTAGTATAATATTTTTATTTATTTATTATGGACCATTGTCACACATTTATTTCCTACTACTGCTCAACAATCATTGCTTGCTCCAATACAGGACTGCAAAGTATATGACACATCCATGCCAACATCTCCCACATGTCATCAAACTTGCAAGAGTATAAGGGAGAATCCATCACAGAGTGAGCTAATTGGTATGGGCCATAAGGCATATAGCCTCACGCTAATTTCTATGGGCCATAAGGCCTATAGCCTCACAACACCAGTTTAATTTACCTGCACTTTCCTGTTTTGTCAATGCATTTGCAGCATTATGCAAAGTGTCAACTTTTATAGTATCATACTCTCTAGTTTTGTTAATGCATCTGCAACATTATTTAAAGTGTCAACTTTCTTTAGTATCAGTGATATATTGAGAAAACTTGATTTCAAAAGATGATATCAGTGATAGCCACACAATAAATTATCTAGTGGCAAAACAAGACCATGCAGTGAATAATCTGGCAGCAACAGACCAAATTACCTCACAGACCTCTCAATGGCAGCATACAAATTGACTTATCAAAATAATCCTCAATCATCAACTTGTACATGTAGTAGCAGTTTCATTCCCATGAAAGCATAAGGTAGCATTGTGGTGTAGCCATATTACCAAAATTTTAAGCATTGAATACAAACAATGCTTTCAATAATAGTTTCACATTGTAAGTCTAGAACTAAGATGCTTGAGCTTATCCTTATTGGAAGCAATGCCATTTAAAGTTTGAAAATGATTGCATAGCATGCTGGCACATAATACCATGAAACAGGAGAATATGCGCTATTAGGGAAAAAAACTGAAGATACAGCAAAATAATTTTGCAGACGTAGTCTCCCTAAGGCATGTTATACCCTATAACATAAACTAATTATGGTTCTCCAATTCTATAGGTTGGGAACAACAAACGAGTAATTAGCCAATTGTTGCTACTTAGTATTCATTGAACAATGAACAAGTAATTAGCCAATTGAACAAAACATAAACTAATTATGGTTCTCCAATTCTACAGGTTGGGAACAACGAACAAGTAATTACCCAATTGTTGCTACTTAGTATTCATTGTTTGTTGGGAACAACTAACTAGTAATTAGCCAATTGTCGATTAGTATAATATTGTTTTTCATTTATTATGGACCATTGTCACACATTTATTCTCTACTACTGCTCAACAATCATTGCTTGCTCCAATACAAGACTGCAAAGTATATGACACATCCATGCCAACGTCTCCCACGTGTCATCAAACTTGCAAGAGTACAAGGGATAATCCATCACAGAGTGAGCTAATTGCTATGGGCCATAAGGCCTATAGCCTCACACTAATTGCTATGGGCCATAAGGCGTGTAGCCTCACAGCACCAGTTGAATTTATCTACACTTTCCAATTTTTTCAATGCATTTGTAACATTATGCAAAGTGTGAAATTTTATAATATCATACTCTCTAGTTTTGTTAATGCATCTGCAACATTATGTAAAGTGCCAAATTTCTTTATTATCAGTGATAAATAGAGAAACCTTGATGTCAGTATATGATATTAGTGATAGCCACACAATAAATTATCTAGTGGCAGAACAAGACCATGTAGTGGCTCATCTGGCAACAACAGACCAAATTACCTCATAGACCTCTTAATGGCAGCATACAAATTGACTTATCAAAATAATCCTCGATCATCAACTTGTACATGTAGTAGAAATATCATTCCCATGAAAGCATAAGGCAGTATTGTGGTGCAGCCATATTATCAAAATTTTAAGCATTGAATACAAACAATGCTTTGAATAATAGTTTCACATTGTAAGTCTAGAACTAAGATTCTTGAGCTTATAATTATTGGAAGCAATTCCATTGAAAGTTTGAAAATGCTTGCATAGCGTGCAAGCATATAATACCATGAAATAGGAGAATATGCCCTATTAGGGAAAAACACTGAAGATACAAGACAAGAATTTTGCAGACGTAGCATCCCTAAGGCATGTTATACCCTATAACATAAACAAGTAATTAGCCAATTGTTGCTACTTAGTATTCATTGAACAACGAACAGGTAACTAGCTAATTGAACAAAACATAAACTAATTATGGGGCATAAATATAGCATTAAGAAGGGGTAATACGAAAGTGTGTAAACTATAAAAACAAGTCAAGGTAGATTGAACCACACTAACACTTCCACGGTTATTTCTTGGTCTTCTACTGGTGCCTGTGGATTCAAAGGTACAAGGAGAGGTACACCATTTGCTAGTAGTGGAAACTGTGGATTCTCCCACTACATTACAATATCTCGCTCCTTATACAGGGGCAGCTTTGGCTGAATACCACCGCATCTTTATAAGTAGTGATAAGCCATATATTATTAAATACCAATTCCCTACCAAGAGCAGTAAGACCCGTAGCTCATGCCATAGAATAGACTCCCATAGTTACAGCAATAAGGACCACCATCTCTCAAGTAATTTAAGCCCCCGCCACTATCAATATTTTATGGCCTTTTCAACCAATGTATAACAGAAAATATGTCATCTTAACACTGTATATCCTCTTAGAGGCTTTTGATTATAAGGCAACAATTTTTCCATGTCAAACTAGAGTAATAGTATTTTCTCATGGTCAATGAAAATAAAGTGCAAGTAGAAACTCATGCCATAGAATAGACTCCCATAGTTACAGCAATAAGGATCACCATCTCTCAAGTAATGTAATCCCCCACCACTATCAATATGTTATGACCTTTTCAACTAATGTATAACAGAAAAGATGTCATATTAAAATTGTATATCCTCTTAGAGGCTTTTGATTACAAGGAAACCATTTTTCCATGTCAAACTAGAGTAATAGTATTTACTCATGGTCAATGAAAATCAAGTGCAAGTAGAAATAATTGTGTTAGAAGATCACAGTATACCAAAGGCAATTCTGAAATATATCCAACTCTAGAATTAGTGAGCTTATTATGGGGCATTCTCATCATCTAATAATAAGGTGAGAATTAGTGCCCAAGCCATAAAAAATTTATGAATGTATTAATTAAACAACTTCACAACCTTCTTTGGTGAAGAATATCTCCCATGGTTTGGTAGCACTTCTCTTTATCATTACTGTTTGTTATCAAATTTGATTTATTTCTTGTTTATCCCAATAAAATTTTGATTATACATAGTACATTGGCAATAGAGAGTTTGAATAAAAAAAATGTTGAATCTCGTTGTTTCAAAAGTGATAATTTGAATTGTCTTTAAAGGAGATAAAAATAAAAAGTGTTATTTTGTGTTAAGACTCGAGAACTTAACTGTTGTTAAAACAAATCCTGATAAATTCTACAAAAAAACAAATTTGACAAGAAGTAAAGGCGATAAACATAAAAAGTGTTAATTTTTGTTAAGAGAACTTAACTGTTGTTAAAAAAAAATCCTGATAAATTATAGAAAAAAAAAAAAAAATTGACAATAAACTTCTTGCAGCCATAATGAAAATTAGAGAAAAAAATTCTCAAATATGGATTAAGCTCAACGTAAATAAGATGAAATGGTGCATAAATCGATTGAACAAAGTGAGATAGGCTCCAAGAGAAGTAGCTTACAACGAAGAGCAGTTTCCTATACTTCCAAAAACCATAATCCAAAAAAAATCCATAATGTCAAAATATGCCCTATAATAATTTTTATGACGGTACCTGTAAAAAAGTAGTAGACATATTTGCAGATACACAAAATACGATTCCTTGACATAAATATGAAACCAAACATACTAGCTAAATCAGAAACACAGAGATAGCATATTAACCTGATTCAATTACTTTGATGTAGAATTATTCTGATCAACAAAATCCATCCTGATTCTCTACGCAAATTGCAAACACAGTATGAAAACGAAAACTCTGCACATAGAATCTGACCATTGCACTACTACATTATATAACAATGCACATCCAACATTTCACTACACTACCATTTCACTACACTATATAATAACAGGCACGTATGTAATCTAACCAATTGAAATGTGTTATCAAAAACATTAGCAACTAACACATACTTAAAAATTATTATATATGATGTGATTTGTGTTCACCTCTGTCAAATCACCTGCACCAGCTTAACAAATTTCATATGTTTTAGAACAATTTGATCTGTGTCCCCATTCTCATACATTAAAGAATGGAGATCCTCATAATAAGGGTTATCATGCCCAAAAACTACCACAGAGCTTCCTCTGGCCTCTGAATTATGATGACCCAATACAGCTTTTCCCCAAACTGCTCACTCCTCGTTGGTGTTCCTACCTGCTTGGCCTGCCTTCCTTGCATTCGGGTGAGCTGCTTAATGATCCTCACCCTCGTACCTAAATTTCGTCCTTTTCCCTCAACCATTATTTAAGGCTCATAATATGGGATATCAGGCGTTTTCCACTATTCCCAAATCATCTCTCAGTGCAGGAGCATGCCTACTCGGAACCACCCTTATCTATTTTAGCTTGTTAAGCCCTAGTTCGCCATTCCCATTCCCACCCGCTTTACCCAGTCCCACATTCGCCATTCTCCCATGCCCCATTCAGTTCAATCCCCAGTACACCGCATTCAATACGTGTTTTGTTCAAGATGTGGAGATCAGCACCATCGCTATACCCAGATACCTAAGATCCCAAACCAACCTCGTGGAACAAGCCAGCCTCAAGTTTATAAATGTCTTGGTCCCAAGGCTCGTGAAGTCACTGTGATCGAGGGGATCTCCGATTCCAATTATTCAGATGTGGCAGAGGAAGCATGCTATTGTAGAACAACCATATTTAGGGTTTTGGATGGTCAAACGGGGCTGTATGAATGGGGACATCCACTCTCGCATGCGTTGTTTTCCTTCCTGTTCGGCATGGTTAGTGACAACCAAGAGCTACAATCTCATGATCTTGGGTTGCCTGCACCTGTCATCTTTAGAACCTCTATAGGAACCTCTTGTGAGCTTCACTCCAACCTTGAAGGCTTATTTCTTCCTCTTAGGACCTACTCATTGGCATAGTTCCACTCTGTTGAAACCTCGAAAATCGCTGCTTCAAAAATTGGGGGAAAACCACCCGGTTGGGACCTTAGGACAACTCCTTTTTTGTTCGGTGTGGAGGCTCCGATTGGATTGATAGGACTAGTTTCCTAATAACTTAAATGGGTTGGTGATGGAATGTTTGGATGAATGGAAAATGGGACTAAAATGACTTAAATAATATATCTAATTTAATATATAACTTATAAATAATTCTAAAACTAACCCAAGTATCAAATATGAATACAACTTTAAGATTGTTTCAATTAAATAAATAAACATGAAAATGTATTATAATTTAACTGAAATATGCAGCATCAAATAATGATAACTCTGTTTAAGAAATTAAACAGAGTTATAATAACACATTGTACTCATCATTTTATATATCATTTGTATATACTGTGAAAGATAAAATATTTCTATACACTCAGAAATGATATGTATAAAGAAACATTTGTAAAGAAAAAACATATAAATGATAGCAAATTTAAATAGAATATCTCATAACATAAGAAAAATAACAGCAAATCGATAGAAATACCAGATTCATCTTGATACTTTTCCGGATGCAACTTCAATATCCAGATCCAGTGCTTCAATGTAAAACAAAACTCTAAGGTATAGAAATGCAATTCTCAAAGGTCATTTGCCATAAACCACCAGATGTGATCCTTTATAAAAATATAAGAGTCAATGAAGTACAAAAATGTAACATCCAAGTCAAAATATTACAAATTCAGGACCCCTTTCTAAATGCATAAAAGGGGTTTAAATAGGAAATAAAATAAAACAAACTAACTAAAACTACTGCTACAATATATCTCATCGGAAATCTGTAAACAGAATTGTGATATTCAAGTGAAACCGATTCATTCATTATCTCTTGCGTTCAATGTGCCCAGATGTTGAGCATATCTTTGACTTCTGTTGGATGACTTAGACTTGAATGTAACTGCCCAGTGTACGTGGCATCAAAAAACTCTGGAATGATGCAATGGATGGCATTTGAAAGGAATTTGATGGCCATTTGTTGGCTATGTGGCTTGATTAAATAAGTCCACATGATATCCCATGAAATCCCTTGAAGTTTGCTAATTTTCTAATCTTTGTTGGCTAATTCTTGTTTCCACTTGGTATCAATCTCCTTTACCCTTGGTAATTTGCCTGGGGTACAATGTGAGATCAAATTAGTGGCATACAAGCTGTCATTAATCAACTGTGTTATATTATTCATCATACTTTTAGCTCTTGATATGGCTCTTTCTGCTTTCATCAGTTGTTGTTCCCATTCCACAAATAAAATTTCCTTGTCTCTCCTCAATTCTGGGAAAATTAGCTTCGCTTCCCTGCTCTGTATCCTGCCATGAAAGGAATGAAATTTTTTTTCATCAGCATCATCAATTTCTTTCCTGAGAGTGACTGCTTCATCTATCAAAGATGATGTTATTTCACACAAGGGATTAGCTTGGCCAACTTTAGACAAAATTCATTTAACTGCTGAGATAGCAATTTGTTCGTTTCAAGAGTTTCAGTTTTGAATTGATTTAATTTAGGGTAATCCTTGAACTTGTCCAATGCTGATTGGAATATTTTCTCTTGTTCAATCTTTGCATTTTTCTCATTTTTCAGAATATTTTGTAACTTTTCTACCTCTTGACTCAACCGCTACTGTTTGTTCAAGGCTTGTTCATCAATCTTCTTCTTTTCAATGCTACGCTACTCTTCCAGTGGTTTAGATCTGAGCTCCTCATCTTGCAATTTTTTTTCCAACTGAACAATCTTTTCTTGATTCTTTGTGGTTTGTTCCTCTAGCATAACTATCTATAAGTCTTTTTGTTTCATCAACTGGGAGACTTCAGAAGCTTTGTCTATAGTTGCATCACCATAGGCACCTGCGTATTTGGATAATTTGGTGAGATCCTCTGACAGATTCACCTCAACATTTTATAAACAATGTTCATAAATTCCACTTGTGATGTTGAAAGTGAATCCTGGTCAGTTCTTCTCCTCTTCCTCTACTTTCTAACAAGAGCCCTATGCTTAGGACTGTAAAATATGTCTAGAGGAGGAACTTCTTCTACTTTCAACATAATTTCACCTGTAGGATGTTTAGGAATAACTTCCATATCTTGATCTTCCAGAAATTTAACTTGGGGATTATTTTGTTGTCCTATTTGCTGGGCAAATTGCTCATATTGGCTCAGCAAATGGGAAGAAACTATAAGTTCAGCAAATTCCACTACTTTCTCAGTATTTTTTTCTCTTCCAAGTTGAGAATCTGGATTATTGCTCATATCTCCTTTTACTGCTTGTACAATAGCCTTACTGCCTGTGTCTTCTTTTTCAGTATGCACATTGGTCTCAGTACCTATGCTTTTCTTTTCTGTTTGAGCTGTAGATTGTTGATCAATATGTACATTGAGTTTACCATTAGTATTCTATTTTTGCACATCGGGTTTGCCGCTAGTGTTTTCTTTCTACACAACAAGATTAGTTCCTGTGACTTCCTTCTGTGTTTGTACATTGACCTTACTGGTAGATGTTTCTTTAGCTGCTTTGCCAGATGCATCATATTTTTCCTTTTGCTGTGTTTCAGACTCTTGCACATGAATTCTTAATTGATCTAGAGGAGCTTTGAGCCGTCTCTGGCTTTTAAATAACATGAATTTATTCATCTCTTCAGTCTAAAATTTAGACTTGGCTAAGTTATAGACTTGGGAAACATTATCAATAGAAATAAACAAATCATCGAACTCATCTGGTTCATGCTCAAATCGAGCGATTGAAACTGAAGTGGTGAAATCAAATGCCACCTTCTCTGGGTCATATTGCCTTCCCGGGACTGTTGAGAGCTTGAGATCCATTATTTTAATAAATTCTGTTTCAACATGAATGAAGTTATTGAGAGCATAGTCCCCACAGGGGAAGGGAAAAGTAGGCCACATAAACTTTTTATTATTCTTCAAAGACCTGGACATGCCTTCTACTCTTAACTGATAGGAAATCTCTTGTGCTAATAGTTTATCGAGAACATACAGAGGCAGAATATGGGGCTCTATAATGCTCCCGAAGACTCTGATATAAGTAAATATTTCTTCTTCGAACCAGACCCCAATCAAGGATATATAAATTTTAGCTTTTTCATAAAGCCTGGGAGGGAATCGTTTAAAAATGGTTTGATAAACAGTGATGAGGAAACTGTGACAAATTCTATAAACATGGTTTTTAAAATGAACTTTCCACAAGAACTTATGAGAAACCGTGACAAATTATATAAACATGGTTTTTAAAATGAACTGTCCACAAGAACTTATGATATATATGAATAGGAGCAGGATCTTTGGGGGTCCATTTCCATCCTAACATGGGAAATTCAGATTTGAAACATAGGGCATCTAGAATATAGGCACAAAAGTAAAATGGGGTTATGTTTCCTGTGTCCTTGTCCTTTATATACTCGATGATTCTATTGGCTATCTTATCTGAAAGGATGAGAGCCCAGTCCATGATTTCGGAATTTACAACATAATGGATTAAAGGTACCATTTGTATCGAAAACCTAGCTGAATTATCATTTCCAAATAGCCTGCACATCATTGCAGCGGCGTAACAATATGGAGGTGAAAGGGACTCCACAAAGTACATACTTGATGCCTCATTTTTGTGCTTCTCTAGAGCTCTTCTCCATTCTCTGATTGGCTCCCACTGAGTCTCATTGTTTTCAGCAAATTCTTTCATGAAGGCTTTGTTGTAGATTTTCTGCGGGTCCGGAAGGTGGTACATTGCTTTAATGTCCTCTACTTTAAATGACCCAAATGTTGTCCTAGTAGGAGAAACAAACGTCATGTTTCTGATGGTCATACCCACCGAATTACATCATAGTAAGGGAAAATGTTTGCTTGAGCTGCAATTTGGTGCAGGAATGAATTCACAAGTGCTTGAAGAGAAGTTTCTGAATCAGACTCTGAGTCTTCTTCATCAGGAACTGTTGCCTTCACCACAGTGACCTTAGGGTTTTCCCTTTCAATCAGGTTATATACCTCTTCCTGAGAGAGTTTTCTAAGACCTTGGCACGACGTGTCTGTAACCAGCCAGAATTAAGTTGGTTAGTTCATAGTATTAAGTCACATTATAAAACAAAAAATTTTACATATAGTCAACAATACAAACATTCAAGTGACAGAATAGTATTGATTCATTATCCATTCCAACATGAAAGATAGGCCAGAGACACTACAGATAAGATATGTCTGTTGATTAACATCACAAAGTCCGTTGACTCTGATATAGGCATATACATGAACCACTTTTATAAACACTGGATTTTCAAACAGCACAGAATTATGAATAATTTCTTGAGCCAACAATGGAAAAAGAAGGATGAAAATCTGAGGGCTATAATAAACAAAAGTCAAACTGCTGAATAAAGATAGATTTTTTACTATAAAACTAGGTACTTAGATGTCAAGATAAACTAATATTCAAACATAGCACCGATATAAAAGGCTCTAAACACTGTAATTTTCAAACAACACAGAATTATGAATAATTTCTTGAGCTAGCAATGGCATAAAAAGGATGAAAATCTGAGGGCTATAATAAACAAAAGTCAAACTAAACAAAAGTCAAACTGCTGAATAAAGATAGCCTTTTTACTATAAAAGTAGGTACTTAGATGTAAAAATAAACTAATATTCAAACACAACACCGATAAAAAAGGCTCTATTCCCTCATCAATTGATATGTTTTTAGAAAATGCTATTGTATTAGAGTCTCAAACCTTGTTTTCAATTCAAACAAATTGCTCCAGCATTCCAGCATTAACAGATCTACAATTTGTGTGAAAAGCTCCAAAATTGATACTTTCAAGTAAGGAAGGTTTATTACAGACGATGCTTAGATAAAAAATACCTAAAAACAATCTTGACCACTTAAATTCTCTCACTACATGGGAACATGCTAAATATGTCAAGGTCTAGTGCTCAGATTTTGATGATTTAGAGAGCCACGCCGTTAAGAGGCATCCACTTTCATTGTAACCCTAGTTCACTACTATAAAAGAGAAAAAGTATGGACCATTTGAAATTACTGAACAGGTTAATAACAATGGTTTCAGATTGAATCAGTGTCCATATACCATGATATATTTGTTGATCATTAATGTGGATAACTTGTGAATTTTTTAACTTTCCATGTTGGATGTAGAGGAGCAATTTATTCCTTTAATAGAGGACATTGTATCAAATGCACTTGAGAAGCTTGAGGATGATTTAGCGATAGTGGAGTAAATCCAAACTATACACAGAGGACAACAGGACTTTGGCAACTTGGAATGGAAAGAAAGCCATGTAAGAACATAAAATGGTGCCAGAGGGGAAAAGGCTACGAATTATTCTCTCATTCCTCAACACTAAATATTTTGGGGGACAAAAAGACTCCAAAATGAGGATCATAAATGATTCATTAAAGCAAAAGAAAAAAACCCAAAAAAATGGCTAAGTCAAAAATTCCAGAAATAAACACTCATTAGAATCCCAAAATGAGGATCATAAATGATTCATTAAAGCAAAAGAAAAAAACCCAAAAAAATGGCTAAGCCAAAAAATTCAAAAATAAACACTCATTATAATGATAGATTATTGTGAAGAAGAACCATCGAATAATTGTAAAAGTTTCACATGTGGACCGATGGTTGGAAGGAATTACAGACCCTAGAGCTAAACTAATGCCACATCAATACCATATTGGTTGTAATTTACCAATCATTGGATAGGACAATGAGCCACTATCAAAATTGATTCCACTTTGTTGAAAGAGGAATCGTAGAGTTAAAACTGTTAAAAAGGCCTTCTGAAAGTATTGTAGGATTTCTAACGATTGAACTTTCACAGTGACCTTGGTATCTCTTGTTTAAAGCATAATTTCAAGACAAACAAATTATGTACTAATTTATCAACATTAGACAAAATAGACTACACAAAGGAGAACATATTAATAATCATGACCAATGATGGTATCCAATTTGGTATCTCGTTTAAAGCATAATTTCAAGACAAACAAATTATGTACTAATTTATCAACATTAGACAAAATAGACTACAAAAAGGAGAACATATTAATAATCATGACCAATGATGGTATCCAATTTGGTATCTCTTGTTTAAAGCAGCCTTTTCAAGACAAACAAATTCTGTACTAATTTATCAACAGTAGACAAAATAGACTACACACAGGAGCACATACTAATAGTCATGACCAATGACTAACGATGGTATCCAATTAGTTAATTTACAAAGAATATTTTTTTTGAAGAACTAGTTCTCGGTTCCCAGAATATCTAGGGAAGTTTACAAGATTGTATTGGTATTTGAGAAAGTTAACCATTGGAATGTATGTGGAACTAATCACAATCGATGCTCACAATACTGATAAAATCTCAAGAAGGTGGAAAATCATAGACATTGAACCCTGAGATTGGAATAAGAAAGCGAAGGAAGAAATTCAAACCCCATCAAGGGAGGGAAATATAAAAAATGGTGATTCATAGGTCAGTTTTTATAAAATTAAGCTACAGGTCACTAACATCTTCAACACTAAGATCATCTTAATGTCATCAAATATCATTGAAAAACTAGATACTAATATAGAGAGCTCAAGCAATGCTTCATCTCAACTACCTTAGGAAGTGTAATCCTAAGTAGACATCATGCCCTACAACGATGAAGTTGATGTCATAAAAATCATTGGTCAAAGCATCTGGAATTCTTTTTCAACGTGCAAAAAATTAGTGAAAAGCATAAGATTCCATTCATGCATGGACTTTGTCATTCCAAATTATTCAATATCTAACAGTATTTCAATGTGCTTCATATTTCATAATGTGAGCACAAGGAAATGTCTAGATAAACAACCTTCAAAGTGAAACCTTTTTCATTGTGCACAAAATTAGTGAAAAGCATAAGATTCCATTCATGCATGGACTTTGTCATTCCAAATTATTCAATAACTAACAATATTTCAATGTGCTTCATATTTCATAATGGGAGCACAAGGAAATGTCTAGATAAACAACCTTCAAAGTGAAACACTCGTCATCTAAGCATTCATAAATGCTTCGAAGAAAATATGAAATCCAACCCACACGCCCTTAGGATATCTTGAATTCATTAGGTAGTACAATGAGGTCTATAGAGTAGTTTCTTTCCTTTTAGGATTGAGTAGACAAGTGGAAGATTAGAAGCAAACTGTATGTTCCAACAACTAGGTTAAACTTGTGTGACCTAGAGATGTGGCTTTAGGATCACTGGGCCATAATATTTGTGGCAATTGTTGTTCGATGATAATAGTTTTGAAATCCAGCTCACTTCATAGGAAGCAAGGTTTTTTAATAATGATATGGTAGGTTTCTAAGTACTTTGAGGTAGTCAACATGATGACTTTGCTCAGTCCAACTACAAGGAGGAGCAGAAATCTGTCTCTTCAGACAAGGAAGGATTTCTTGCCTGACAATAGGAGGGCATCCTAGGTTCCTTTGATGACTGGTACGGATTCAAAAACATTGGTCTAGTTGGTCTGGGTAGGTATTGACCACTGTGCCAGGGTTGGACGAGAGAGATGAGGGACACCAAGTTTCCACCAAACGAGGTTGATAGTTCATTGGCTTAAGGCACTTGGCAAAGAGAAACTCTAAGCTAATAGTGAGACTCTATGGCTAGTACAAAGTATAGGAGTTCATTTATATGTCAACTTCTATACAGCAGCTTAAGACTAAAGCAAGTGTACAACAAGGGCTTACTGTAGAGACTTGGATTAACTAGATATATATTTAAGGGTATGTTAAGAGTTGAATTATGCAACTAGTTTCCTTAACACTAAAGGAAGTGTACAACAAGGGCTTACTATAGAGACTTGGATTAACTAGACATATAAGTAAGGGTATGTTAAGAGTTGAATTATGCAAATAGTATCCTTTTTGGGTTTATTGTTGCTATTTGACACTGACCTTGGTATCTCTTGTTTAAAGCAACATTTTCAAGACAAACAAATTTTGTACTAATTTATTAACAATAGACAAAATACAACATTTTCAAGACAAACAAATTCTGTACTAATTTATTGACAGTAGAAAAAATAGACTACACAGAGGAGCACATAATAATAGTCATGACCCATGACTAACGATGGTAGTCAATTAGTGAATTTACAAACAAAGAATCAAAGAATCAAATATCATTGAAGAACTAGATACTAATATACAGTGAAAAGCATAAGATTCCATTCATGAATGGACTTTTTCATTCCAAATTATTCAATATCTAACAGTATTTCAATGTGCTTCCTATTACATAATGTGAGCAAAATGAAATGTCTAGATAAACAACCTTCAAAGTGAAATGCTTGTCATCTAAGCAGTCATAAATGCTTCGAAGAAAATATGAAATCCAACCCGCACTCCCTTAGGATATGTTGAATTCATCAGGTAGTACACTGAGGTCTATAGAGTAGTTTCTTTCCTTTAGGATTGAATAGACATGTGGAACAATTCTAAGTGAGGAACAAGGTAGAAAGGTAGCTTGAGCTCAATAAGACTATGACAGGAAAAGAGCTTCCATAATGGTGAAATTGAAAATATATTTAAGTCTAAGTGAGGAACAAGTCTAAGTGAGGAAATGCTCAACAATGCTAGGAATTGGATGCTAGTCTTTAAGCTCATATTTAACTTTTCTGGTTCACTTTGATAATTTTATATTCCCAGAAGAAGATAAAATATCAATATCTGATATATTTAGTTCATTTGCCAAGTTATCTCGCTTGAATAAATGCTAGCAATATAACAACAATTTCAGAGAATGTGAACAACAACTGCAACAACATAATTCCGAAGTGAACAAAAACAAGTGATTTTATTTGAGGTTTGTCCAAACAGAGTCAAATTCCTCCACTGTAGTTATGGTTCAATTGAATTTCACTAAAGATAAGGGTCTACTATTGTTCAAAAAATAAATTCTCGAGGAGCATGGCAACTGTCAAGGCCGAGAGGGCCTTTAAGCATGATATGTGGTCAACTATTGCTACCTATATCAGGCTAGTAGGAAAATGAATAGTCTCAGAGTTTTATGAATGCCAAGGAATAACTATGTGTTTAGTGTGGTGGATATAAGTGACAAGCATATGACCTCTTCCATGTTACCTTCTGTATGCCCTTTTGAGGAAACAGTTGAGAGAGATGAGGGACATCAAGTTTCCTTCCACCAAACGAGGTTGATAGTTCACTGGCTTAAGACACTTGGCAAAGAGAAACTCTAAGCTAATAGTGAGACTTTATGGCTAGTACAAAGTATAGGAGTTCGTTTATACGTCAGCTTCTATACAGCAGCTTAAGACTAAAGAAAGTGTACAACAAGGGCTTACTGTAGAGACTTCGATTAACTAGACATATAAGTAAGGGTATGTTAAGAGTTGAATTATGCAACTAGTTTCTTTAAGACTGAAGGAAGTGTACAACAAGGGCTTTCTGTAGAGACTTGGATTAACTAGACATATAAGTAAGGGTATGTTAAGAGTTGAATTATGTAACTAGTTTCCTTTTTTGGTTTCTTGTTGCTATTTGACACTGACCTTGGTATCTCTTGTTTAAAGAAGCATTTTCAAGACAAACAAATTGTGTGCTAATTTATTAACAATAAACAAAATACAACATTTTGAAGACAAACAAATTCTGTACTAATTTATTGACAATATACAAAATAGAGTACACAAAGGAGCACATACTAATAGGCATGACCAATGACTAACGATGGTAGTCAATTTGTGAATTTACAAAGAAAGAATGAAAGAATCAAATATCATTGAAGAACTAGATACTAATATAAAGAGCTCAAGCAATGCTTCATCTCAACTTCCTTAGAAAGTGTAATCCTATGTAGACATCATGCCCTACGGCGATAAAGCTGGTGTCATAAAAATCATTGGTCAAAGCATCTAGAATTATTTCTCATTGTGCACAAAATTAGTGAAAAGCATAAGATTCCTTTCATGAATGGACTTTGTCATTCCAAATTATTCAATATCTAACAATATTTCAATGTGCTTCCTATTGCATAATGCAAGCATAAGGAAATGTCTAGATAAACAACCTTCAAACTGAAACTCTTGTCATCTAAGCAGTCATAAATGCTTCGAAGAAAATAAGAAATCCAACCCACACTTCCTTAGGATATGTTGCATTCATCAGGTAGTACACTGAGGTCTATAGAGTA
This sequence comes from Pinus albicaulis, assembly GCA_034641835.2. Lineage (NCBI taxonomy): Eukaryota > Viridiplantae > Streptophyta > Pinopsida > Pinales > Pinaceae > Pinus > Pinus albicaulis. The sequence continues at coordinate 974,004,785 of CM076577.1, read as the reverse complement.
GTTTCTTTCCTTTTAGGATTGAATAGACAAGTGGAAAAAGTCTAAGTGAGGAACAAGGTAGAAAGGTAGCTTGAGCTCAATAAGGATATGACAGGAAAAGAGCTTCCATAATGGTGAAGTTGAAAATAGATTAAGTCTAAGTGAGGAACAAGTCTAAGTGAGGAAATGCTCAACAATGGTAGGAATTGGATGCTAGTCTTTAACCTCATATTTAACTTTTCTGGTTCACTTTGACAATTTTATATTCCCAGAAGAAGATAGAATATCAATATCTCATATATTTAGTTCATTTTCCAAGTTATTTCGCTTGAATAAATGCTAGAAATATAACAACAATTTCAGATAATGTGAACAACAACTGCAACACCATAATTCGGAAGTGAACAAAAACAATTGATTTTATTTGAGGTTTGTCCAAATAGAGTCAAGTTCCTCCACTATAGTTGTGGTTAGATCGAATTTCACTAAAGATAAGGGTCTACTATTGTTCAGAAAAAAATTTCGTGAGGAGCATGGCAACTATCAAGGCCGAGAGAGCCTTTAAGCATGATATGTGGTCAACTATTGCTACCCATATCAAGCTGGCAGGAAAATGAAGAATCTCAAAGTTTTATGAATGACAAGGAATAACTATGTGTTTAGTATGGTGGATATAAGTGACAAGCATATCACCTCTTCCACGTTACCTTCTGTATGCCCTTTTGAGGAAACAGTTGAGATAGATGAGGGACACCAAGTGATGAGGGACACCAAGTTTCCACCAAGCGAGGTTGATAGTTCACTGGCTTAAGGCACTTGGAAAAGAGAAACTCTAAGCTAATAGTGAGACTCTATGGCTAGTACAAAGTATAGAAGTTTGTTTATACATCAACTTCTATACAAGAGCTTAAGACTAAAGCAAGTGTACAACAAGGGCTTAATGTAGAGACTTTGATTAACTAGACATATAAGTAAGGGTATGTTAAGAGTTGAATTATGCAACTAGTTTCCTTAACACTAAAGGAAGTGTACAACAAGGACTTACTGTAGAGACTTGGATTATCTAGACATATAAGTAAGGGTATGTTAAGAGTTGAATTATGAAACTAGTTTCCTTTTTTGGTTTATTGTTGCTATTTGACACTGACCTTGGTATCTCTTGTTTAAAGTAGCATTTTCAAGACAAACAAATACTGTACTAAGTTATTAACAATAGACAAAATACAACATTTTCAAGACACAAAAATTCTATACTAATTTATTGACAGTATACAAAATAAAATACACAAAGGAGCACATACTAATAGGCATGACCAATGACTAATGATGGTAGTCAATTAGTGAATTTACAAACAAAGAATCAAATATCATTGAAGAACTAGATACTAATATAAAGAGCTCAAGCAATGCTTAATCTCAACTTCCTTGGAAAGTGTAATCCTATGTAGACATCATGCACTTGGAAAAGAGAAACTCTAAGCTAATAGTGAGACTCTATGGCTAGTACAAAGTATAGGAGTTTGTTTATACGTCAGCTTCTATACAAGAGCTTAAGACTAAAGCAAGTGTACAACAAGGGCTTAATGTAGAGACTTCGATTAACTAGACATATAAGTAAGGGTATGTTAAGAGTTGAATTATGCAACTAGTTTCCTTAAGACTAAAGGAAGTGTACAACAAGGACTTACTGTAGAGACTTGGATTATCTAGACATATAAGTAAGGGTATGTTAAGAGTTGAATTATGCAACTAGTTTCCTTTTTTGGTTTATTGTTGCTATTTGACACTGACCTTGGTATCTCTTGTTTAAAGTAGCATTTTCAAGACAAACAGATACTGTACTAAGTTATTAACAATAGACAAAATACAACATTTTCAAGACAAAAAAATTCTATACTAATTTATTGACAGTATACAAAATAGAATACACAAAGGAGCACATACTAATAGGCATGACCAATGACTAATGATGGTAGTCAATTAGTGAATTTACAAACAAAGAATCAAATATCATTGAAGAACTAGATACTAATATAAAGAGCTCAAGCAATGCTTAATCTCAACTTCCTTAGAAAGTGTAATCCTATGTAGACATCATGCCCTACGGTGATAAAGCTAATGTCATAAAAATCATTGGTCAAAGCATCTAGAATTATTTTTCATTGTGCACAAAATTAGTGAAAAGCATAAGATTCCATTCATGAATGGACTTTGTCATTCCAAATTATTCAATATCTAACAGTATTTCAATGTGCTTCCTATTGCATAATGAAAGCATAAGGAAATGTCTATATAAACAACCTTCAAAGTGAAACGCTTGTCATATAAGCAGTCATAAATGCTTCAAAGAAAATATGAAATCCAACCCGCACTCCCTTAGGATATGTTGAATTCATTAGGTAGTAGACTGAGGTCTATAGAGTAGTTTCTTTCCTTTTAGGATTGAGTAGACAAGTGGAACAAGTCTAAGTGAGGAACAAGGTAGAGAGGTAGCTTGAGCTCAATAAGGCTATGACAGGAAAAGAGCTTCCATAATGGTGAAATTGAAAATAGATTTAAGTCTAAGTGAGGAACAAGTCTAAGTGAGGAAATGCTCAACAATGCTAGGAATTGGATGCTAATCTTTAAGCTCATATTTAACTTTTCTAGTTCACTTTGACAATTTTATATTCCCAGAAGAAGATAAAATATCAATATCTGATATATGTAGTTCATTTGCCAAGTTATCTCGCTTGAATAAATGCTAGCGATATAACAACAATTTCAGATAATGTGAACAACAACTGCATACCCATAATTCCGAAGTGAACAAAAACAAGTGATTTTATTTGAGGTTTGTCCAAACAGAGTCGAGTTCCTCCACTGTAGTTATGGTTATATCAAATTTCACTAAAGATAAGGGTCTACTATTGTTCAACAAATTTTTACTTGAGGAGTATGGCAACTGTCAAGGCCGAGAAAGCCTTTAAGCATGGTATGTGGTCAACTATTGCTACCTAGATCAGGCTGGCAAGAAAATGAAGAATCTCAAAGTTTTATAAATGCCAAGGAATAACTATGTGTTTAGTGTGGTGGATATAAGTGACAAGCATATGACCCCTTCCACATTACCTTCTGTATGCCCTTTTGAGGAAATAGTTGAGACAGATGAGGGACACCAAGTTTCCTTCCACCAAATGAGGTTGATAGTTCACTGGCTTAAGGCACTTGGAAAAGAGAAACTCTAAGCTAATAGTGAGACTCTATGGCTAGTACAAAGTATAGGAGTTGATTTATGCGTCCGCTTCTATACAGTAGCTTAAGACTAAAGAAAGTGTACAACAAGGGCTTACTGTAGAGACTTGGATTAACTAGACATATAAGTAAGGGTATGTTAAGAGTTGAATTATTCAACTAGTTTCCTTAAGACTGAAGGAAGTTTACAACAAGGGCTTACTGTAGAGACTTAGATTAACTAGACATATAAGTAAGGGTATGTTAAGAGTTGAATTATGCAACTAGTTTCCTTTTTTTGGTTTATTGTTGCTATTTGACACTGACCTTGGTATCTCTTGTTTAAAGCAGCATTTTCAAGACAAAAAAATTATGTACTAATTTATTAACAATAGAAAAAATACAGCATTTTGAAGACAAACAAATTCTGTACTAATTTATTGACAGTATACAAAATAGAATACACAAAGGAGCACATACTAATAGGCATGACCAATGACTAATGATGGTAGTCAATTAGTGAATTTACAAACAAAGAATCAAAGAATCAAATATCATTGAAGAACTAGATACTAATATAAAGAGCTCAAGCAATGCTTCATCTCAACTTCCTTAGAAAGTGTAATCCTATGTAGACATCATGCCCTATGGCGATAAAGCTGATGTCATAAAAATCATTGGTCAAAGCATCTAGAATTATTTTTCATTGTGCACAAAATTAGTGAAAAGCATAAGATTCCATTCATGAATGGACTTTGTCATTCCAAATTATTCAATATCTAACAGTATTTCAATGTGCTTCCTATTGCATAATGAAAGCATAAGGAAATTTCTATATAAACAACCTTCAAAGTAAAATGCTTGTCATCTAAGCAGCCATAAATGCTTCGAAGAAAATATGAAATCCAACCCGCACTCCCTTAAGATATGTTGAATTCATTAGGTAGTAGACTGAGGTCTATAGAGTAGTTTCTTTCCTTTTAGGATTGAGTAGACAAGTGGAACAAGTCTAAGTGTGGAACAAGGTAGAAAGGTAGCTTGAGCTCAATAAGGTTATGACAGGAAAAGAGCTTCCATAATGGTGAAATTGAAAATAGATTAAGTCTAAGTGAGGAACAAGTCTAATTGAGGAAATGCTCAACAATGCTAGGAATTGGATGCTAGTCTTTAAGCTCATATTTAAATTTTCTGGTTCACTTTGACAATTTTATATTCCCAGAAGAAGATAAAATATCAATATCTGATATATTTAGTTCATTTTCCAAGTTATCTCGCTTGAATAAATGCTAGCAATATAACAACAATTTTAGATAATGTGAACAACAACTGCAACACCATAATTCCGAAGTGAAAAAAAACAAGTGATTTTATTTAAGGTTTGTCCAAACAGAGTCAAGTTCCTCCACTGTAGTTATCGTTAGATCGAATTTCACTAAAGATAAGGGTCTACTATTGTTCAGGAATTTTTTTCTTGAGGAGCATGGAAACTGTCAAGGCCGAGAGAGCCTTTAAGCATGATATGTGGTCAACTATTGCTACCTATATCAAGCTGGCACGAAAATGAAGAATCTCAAAGTTTTATGAATGAAAAGGAATAACTATGTGTTTAGTGTGGTGGATATAAGTGACAAGCATATCACCTCTTCCACGTGACCTTTTGTATGCCCTTTTGAGGAAGTAGTCGAGAGAGATGAGGGACATAAAGTGATAAGGGACACCAAGTTTCCACCAAACGAGGTTGATAGTTCACTGGCGTAAGGCATTTGGAAAAGAGAAACTCTTAGCTAATAGTGAGACTCTATGGCTAGTACAAAGTATAGGAGTTCATTTATACGTCAGCTTTTATACAGCAGCTTAAGACTAAAGCAAGTGTACAACAAGGGCTTACTGTAGAGACTTGGATTGACTAGACATATAAGTAAGGGTATGTTAGGAGTTGAATTATGCAACTAGTTTCCTTTTTTGGTTTATTGTTGCTATTTGACACTAACCTTGGTATCTCTTGTTTAAAGCAGCATTTTCAAGACAAACAAATTTTGTACTAATTTATTAACAATAGAAAAAATACAACATTTTCAAGACAAACAAATTCTGTACTAATTTATTGACAGTAGACAAAATAGACTACACAGAGGAGCACATACTAATAGTCATGACCCCTGAATAACGATGGTAGTCAATTAGTGAATTTACAAACAAAGAATCAAAGAATAAAATATCATTGAAGAACTAGATACTAATATATAGAGCTCAAGAAAAGCTTCATCTCAACTTCCTTAGAAAGTGTAATGCTAAGTAGACATCATGCCCTAATAGACTACACAGAGGAGCACATACTAATAGTCATGACCCCTGAATAACGATGGTAGTCAATTAGTGAATTTACAAACAAAGAATCAAAGAATAAAATATCATTGAAGAACTAGATACTAATATATAGAGCTCAAGAAAAGCTTCATCTCAACTTCCTTAGAAAGTGTAATGCTAAGTAGACATCATGCCCTACGGCGATAAAGTTGATGTCATAAAAATCATTGGTCAAAGCATCTAGAATTATTTTTCATTGTGCACAAAATTAGTGAAAATTTTAAGATTCCATTCATGAATGGACTTTGACATTCCAAATTATTCAATATCTAACAATATTTCAATGTGCTTCCTATTGCATAATGCGAGCATAAGGAAATGTCTATATAAACAACCTTCAAAGTGAAACACTTTTCATCTAATCAGTCATAAATGCTTAGAATAAAATATGAAATCCAACCCGCACTCCGTTAGGATATGTTGAATTCATCAGGTGGTACACTGAGGTCTATAGAGTAGTTTCTTTCCTTTTGGGATTGAGTAGACAAGTGGAACAAGTCTAAGTGAGGAACAAGGTAGAAAGGTAGCTTGAGCTCAATAAGGCTATGACAGGAAAAGAGCTTCCATAATGGTGAAATTGAAAACAGATTAAGTCTAAGTGAGGAACAAGTCTAACTGAGGAAATTCTCAACAATGCTAGGAATTGGATGCTAGTCTTTAAGCTCATATTTAACTTTTCTGGTTCACTTTGACAATTTTATATTCCCAGAAGAAGATAAAATATTAATATCTGATATATTTAGTTCATTTGCCAAGTTATCTTGCTTGAATAAATGCTAGCAATATAACAACAATTTCAGATAATGTGAACAACAACTGCAACACCATAATTCCGAAGTGAACAAAAACAAGTGATTTTATTTGAGGTTTGTCCAAACAGAGTCGAGTTCCTCCACTGTAGTTATTGTTAGATCGAATTTCACTAAAGATAAGGGTCTACTATTGTTCAATTTTTTTTTTCTGAGGAGCATGGCAACTGTCAAGGCCGAGAGAGCCTTTAAGCATGATATGTGGTAAACTATTGCTACCTATAGCAGGCTGGCAGGAAAATGAAGAATGTCAAAGTTTTGTGAATGCCAAGGAATAACTATGTGTTTAGTGTGGTGGATATAATTGACAAGAATATCACCTCTTCCATGTTACCTTCTGTATGCCCTCTTGAGGAAAGAGTTGAGAGAGATGAGGGACAACAAATTTGCACCAAACGAGGTTGATAATTCACCAGCTTAAGGCACTTAGCAAAGAGAAACTCTAAGCTAATAGTGAGACTCTATGGCTAGTACAAAGTATAGTAGTTCTTTTATACGTCAGCTTCTATATAGTAGCTTAAGACTAAAGCAAGTGTACAACAAGGGCTTACTGTAGAGAGTTGGATTAACTAGACATATATGTAAGGGTATGTTAAGAGTTGAATTATGCAACCAGTTTCCTTAAGACTAAAGGAAGTGTACAACAAGGGCTTACTATAGAGACTTGGATTAACTAGACATATGAGTAGGGTATGTTAAGAGTTGAATTATGCAACTAGTTTGATTTTTTGATTTATTGTTGCTATTTGACACTGACCTTGGTATCTCTTGTTTAAAGGAGCATTTCCAAGACAAAAAAATTCTATACTAATTTATTACCAATAGACAAAATACAACATTTTCAAGACGAAAAAATTATGTACAAAGACAAACAAATTCTTTACTGGTATCTCTTGTTTAAAGCAGCATTTTCAAGACAAACAAATTCTATACTAATTTATTAACAATAGACAAAATACAGCATTTTCAAGACAAACAAATTCTGTAGTAAGACAAATAAATTCTGTGCTAATTTATTGACAGTAGACAAAATAGACTACACAAAGTAGCACATACTAATAGTCATGACCAATGGCTAACGATGGTAGTCAATTAGTGAATTTACAATCAAAGAATCAAATATCATTGAAGAACTAGATACTAATATAGAGAACTCAAGCAATGCTTCATCTTAACTTCCTTATAAAGTGTAATCCTAAGTAGACATCATGCCCTACGGGGATAAAGCTGATGTCATAAAAATCATTGGTCAAAGCATCTAGAATTATTTTTCATTGTGCACAAAATTAGTGAAAAGCATAAGATTCCATTCATGAATGGACTTTGTCATTCCAAATTATTCAATATCTAACAATATTTCAATGTGCTTCCTATTGCATAATGAAAGCATAAGGAAATGTCTATATAAACAACCTTCAAAGTGAAACGCTTGTCATCTAAGCAGCCATAAATGCTTCGAAGAAAATATGAAATCCAACCCGCACTCCCTTAGGATATGTTGAATTCATTAGGTAGTAGACTGAGGTCTATAGAGTAGTTTCTTTCCTTTTAGGATTGAGTAGACAAGTGGAACAAGTCTAAGTGTGGAACAAGGTAGAAAGGTAGCTTGAGCTCAATAAGGTTATGACAGGAAAAGAGCTTCCATAATGGTGAAATTGAAAATAGATTAAGTCTAAGTGAGGAACAAGTCTAATTGAGGAAATGCTCAACAATGCTAGGAATTGGATGCTAGTCTTTAAGCTCATATTTAAATTTTCTGGTTCACTTTGACAATTTTATATTCCCAAAAGAAGATAAAATATCAATATCTGATATATTTAGTTCATTTTCCAAGTTATCTCGCTTGAATAAATGCTAGCAATATAACAACAATTTTAGATAATGTGAACAACAACTGCAACACCATAATTCCGAAGTGAAAAAAAACAAGTGATTTTATTTAAGGTTTGTCCAAACAGAGTCAAGTTCCTCCACTGTAGTTATGGTTAGATCGAATTTCACTAAAGATAAGGGTTTACTATTATTCAGCAATTTTTTTCTTGAGGAGCATGGCAACTGCAAAGGCCGAGAGAGCCATTAAGCATGATATGTGGTCAACTATTTCTACCTATATCAGGCTAGCAGGAAAATGAATAATCTCAAAGTTTTATGGATGCCAAGGAATAACTATGTGTTTAGTTTAGTGGATATAAGTGACAAGAATATGACCTCTTCCACGTTACCTTCGGTATGCCCTTTTGAGGAAACAGTTGAGAGAGATGAGGGACACCAAGTTTCCAGCAAACGAGGTTGATAGTTCAGTGTCTTAAGGAACTTGGCAAAGAGAAACTCTAAGCTAATAGTGAGACTCTATGGCTAGTACAAAGTATAGGAGTTCATTTATACGTCAGCTTCTATACAGCAGCTTAATACTAAAGCAAGTGTACAACAAGGGCTTACTGTAGAGACTTAGATTAACTAGACATATATGTAAGGCTATGTTAAGAGTTGAACTATGCAACTAGTTTCCTTAAGACTAAAGGAAGTGTACAACAAGGGCTTACTGTAGAGACTTGGATTAACTAGAAATATAAGTAAGGGGATGTTAAGAGTTGAATTATGCAACTAGTTTCCTTTTTTGGTTTATTGCTGCTATTTGATACTAACCTTGGTATCTCTTGTTTAAAGCAGCATTTTCAAGACAAACAGATTCTGTACTAATTTATTAACAATAGACAGAATACAACATTTTCAAGACAAACAAATTATGTACTAATTTATTGATAGTAGACAAAATATACTACACAAAGGAGCACATACTAAGAGTCATCACCAATGAGTAACGATTGTAGTCAATTAGTGAATTTACAAACAAAGAATCAAAGAATCAAATAACAAATTATGTACTAATTTATTGATAGTAGACAAAATATACTACACAAAGGAGCACATACTAAGAGTCATCACCAATGACTAACGATTGTAGTCAATTAGTGAATTTACAAACAAAGAATCAAAGAATCAAATATCATTGAAGAACTAGATACTAATGTAGAGAGCTCAAGCAATGCTTCATCTCAACTTCCTTAGAAAGTGTAATCCTAAGTAGACATCATGCCCTATGGCGATAAAGTTGATGTCATAAAAATCATTGGTCAAAGCATCTAGAATTATTTTTCAGTGTGCACAAAATTAGTGAAAAGCATAAGATTCCGTTCATGAATGGACTTTGTCATTCCAAATTATTCAATATCTAACAGTATTTCAATGTGCTTCGTATTGCATAATGTGAGCATAATGAAGTGTCTAGATAAACAACCTTCAAAGTGAAATGCTTGTCATCTAAGCAGTCATAAATGCTTTGAAGAAAATATGAAATCCAAGCCGCACTCCCTTAGGATATGTTGAATTCATTAGGTAGTACACTGAGGTCTATAGAGTAGTTTCTTTCCTTTTAGGATTGAGTAGACAAGTGGAAAAAGTCTAAGTGTGGAACAAGGTAGAAAGGTAGCTTGAACTTAATAAGGCTATGATAGAAAAAGAGCTTCCATAATGGTGAAATTGAAAATAGATTAAGTCTAAGTGAGGAACAAGTCTAAGTGAGGAAATGCTCAATAATGCTAGGAATTGGATGCTAGTCTTTAAGCTCATATTTAACTTTTCTGGTTCATTTTGACAATTTTATATTCCCATAAGAAGATAAAATATCAATATCTGATATATTTAGTTCATTTGCAAAGTTATCTCGCTTGAATAAATGCTAGCAATATAACAACAATTTCAGATAATGTGAACAACAACTGCAACACCGTAAATACGAAGTGAACAAAAACAAGTGATTTTATTTGAGGTTTGTCCAAACAGAGTCAAGTTCCTCCACTGTAGTTATGGTTAGATCGAATTTAACTAAAGATAAGGGTCTACTATTGTTTAGCAAATTTTTTCTTGAGGAGCATGGCAACTGTCAAGGCCGAGAGAGCCTTTAAGCATGATATGTGTTCAACTATTGCTACCTATATCAGGCTGGCAGGAAAATGAAGAATCTCAAATTTTTATGAATACCAAGGAATAACTATGTGTTTAGTGTGTGTGTATATAAGGGACAAGCATATGACCTCTTCCACGTTAACTTTTGTAAGCCCTTTTGAGGAAACAATTTCTTTATTGTGCTCTCTTCCATGACATTTCTATAAAAACATTTAATTGAATGCCAATGAATAAAATAATATATGAAATGAAATAATCTCTTATGAAATTTTGCAAAACTTGAAATGAATTCGTCAAGTTCAAATAGTTCATTTCATATATGAAATTGGAATTTGGTAGTTGAGTACAAATATGAGCAGGGATTCAATATTAAAATTCCAATTCTCTCGTATCTTGAAAATAAGAGGTATTGAAATGAAACATAAAGGACGGAAAAAATGTAGGTATTGTTGTTATATGAAGTTACAAAAACTGGATGTTTTAACTCTTTTTGTGAAGAATGCTCAGCCTGCCACTTTATGTCAATGCTTTGTTTTGGAATATTGGTCTGGTAATATGACGACTAGCTAATAACCAGATTTCTTCATAGGTCTAAATTTATTAGGTGTTTATGGTAGCATATAATTTAAATTGAACGACCTGTGTGGATTTTCCAATGGTGGCCTTGTTTATAATTTACACATTAGAACGTTTCCAATATGTTGATTTAGATGAATGCCCATAATGCAACTAGTTGTTTCCTGGATACTAGGAGGATCTCAAGAATGCAACTAGCAGCAATATAAAGTCTAGATAAAATTCAAGCAGTTTGGACTAGTCCAACCAATCGTTGGTTTTTAAATTGTAAATCATCTTAATGTAGTTGTTATCTAGTTCCATAGAGAAATTCAAAAAATCAATTCTAGATATTGGAAGCTTGATCAAAACCTTGCGGATGTGCTGCTAGCAACATGGCCTATACTGAGATATTTGAGTGTGTTTTATACTAAAACTGATATTATCTATTGGAGTTTTAAATCATGGGTATTAGTATGATTCCATCTGCATGAGTTCTAGAAAACAACGTCAAATGAAGATTTAATTTCATGGTCTCCATTGTCTAAGCCCCTTTTGGTCATAACTTCTCTGTGATTTGTTAAAGATTCAAATAGTTGTAGGCTAAAGTAATACATTCTATCTATATGCTTAAGTAATAGGGCATGCCCTTAAGGGAAACGGGATACAATAACCACAATGCAAAATATTCTCTAAGATTGCTTCCACTTCCCTCAGTCTAACAGAAGGTGGTGTGTGATTGAATGCTGTAAGTAGAATTTGGTATTAATATTTTTAGACTTATCTATTTGCAGATCTAGTATTCCATATGTGTTGTTTTCATAAGCTAATCGATTTTTCAACTTCCTAGATTAGGGTTATGTTTTAGGAGTGCAAGCGATAGTGGAGGCAACTAACAACTTAGAAGCATACAAGGGATTGTTGCACAATGCTCTGTTTTTGGGTTATTAACTTCTTGGCAATTCCTGTCTGTTATATGATAAATATGTAATAATAGGTATACTTAAAAGACATAAGAGACACTTCAATTTATTATTAGTGTAAGATAAACAACACTTTGTTCAGTTGGGGGTTATAATTTTCATATTCTTTTGCTCCCAAATGCTAATGTAGTATGAGTTGGAGTTCCAAAATCTCTGATATTAATTTATGTTTAATAATAATTCCTAGTTGGTCCAGTTAAATTTAATCTAGAGAATGGGTATAACATGGTTTATTTGTGCGGGAATTACAAGGATCCAAAAGTTATAATATGCACTTCTCTTGTTGGCATGGATGAAGTCTTGTTGGCATGGATGAAGTATTTATGTATCTGGATCATTGGCTAGGCTGGGAGTGATTTCAATATGTACTTTCATCATGTAATAGGAATGTACGAATTAGCTAACTGGGCCTTAGTATTTGTGGCAATTGTTGTTCGATGATAATAGTCTTGAAATCTAGCTCACTTCATAGGAAGCAGGGTATTTTAACAATGAGATAGTAGGTTTCTAAGTACTTTTTGGTCCAGACCATGGTCTATGATGGACAACAAGATGACCAAATCAACTACCTTCGACTAATAGACAAAATAGACTATAGAAAGGAGCACATACTAGTAGTCATGACCAATGACTAATGATGGTAGTCAATTAGTGTAGAAATATTTGGAATGCCTGGGGCTTTGTAGATTCATGGGAGGCATCTAAAAAATGATCTGCAAAGAAATTTCATGGACCATAGGACTTGAAAACATACATCGAATTTATAATGTCTTATGATTCCTCCGCTTGTAGCATTGGATCTTATCGTCATAACACTGATCAGAACAATGATAAATCTAGAAATCACCGCTAAAGAAGTTTCCAAACAACATTCATCCATGGATTTATTATTGTTGTTTGACACTAACCTTGGTATCTCTTGTTTAAAGTAGCATTTTCAAGACAAACAAATTTTGTACTAATTTATTAATAATAAACAAAATACAACGTTTTCAGGACAAACAAATTCTATACTAATTTATTAACAGTAGAAAAAATAGACTACACAAAGGAGCACATACTAATAGTCATGACCAATGACTAACGATGTTAGTCAATTAGCGAATTTACAAACAATATTTGTTTTGAATAACTAGTTCCCGGTTCCCGGAATATCTAGGGAATTTTACAAATCATATTGGTATTTAAGAAAGTTAACCATTGGAATATATGTGGGACTAATCACAATCGATGCTCATAATACTGACAAAATTTCATGAAGGAGGAAAATCATAGCCATTGAACCCTGAGATTGGAATAAGAAAGTGGAGGAAGCAATTCCAACCCCCATCAAGGGAAGGAAATATAAAGTATGGTGATTCATAGGTGAGTTTTTATAAAATTGAGCTACAGGTCACTAACATCTTCAACACTAAGATAATCTTAATTTCATCCATTGAGAGTAAGTTTTGGGTCTTCAAGGAGCAGTCCATCTTCCCTGAAGATTCAGAGAATCAAATATCATTGAATAACTAGATAGTAATATAGAGATCTCAAGCAATGCTTCATCTCAACTTCCTTAGAAAGTGTAATCCTACCTAGACATTATGCCCTACAAAGATAAAGCTGATGTCATAAAAATCATTAGTCAAAGCATCCAAATTCTTTTTCATTGTGCACAAAATTAGTGAAAAGCATAAGATTACATTCATGCATGGACTCTGTCATTCTAAATTATTCAATATATAACAGTATTTCAATGTGCTTCCTATTACATAATGCGAACACAATGAAATGTCTAGATAAACAGACTTCAATGTGAAACACTTGTCATTTAAGCAGTCATAAATGCTTCGAAGAAAATATGAAATCCAACCTGCACTGCCTTAGGATATGTTGAATTCATCAGGTAGTACACTGAGGTCTATAGAGTAGATTGTTTCCTTTTAGGATTGAGTAGACAAGTGGAACAAGTCTAAGTGAGGAACAAGAGTGTCATAGGTAGCTTGAGCTCAATAAGGCTATGACAGGAAAAGAGCTTCAATAATGGCGAAAATGAAAATAGATTAAGTCTAAGTGAGTAACAAGGTGTCAAAGGTAGCTTGAGCTCAACACAACCTTCAAATTGAAACACTTGTCATCTACGCAATCATAAATGCTTCGAAGAAAATATGAAAACGAACCTTGAAGCATGTAAGGGATTGTTGCAGAATGCTGTGTTTTTGGGTGATTAACTGCTTGGAAATTCCTGTCTATAGTTTGCAACTTCAGCAATAGACCCAGCAGCAGAGACCTTATCCCCGCAGCTATATTAGTAGTATATGTCCCCATCCTAAACTAATCTAGTTAGGTACCTGAAGTAAAATGAGTGTAAAACCGGGTAGCTCCAAGTACAGGTGCTATCATAAAGTCCCATTACTTTGAACAATGGAGCTTATTGTAAGGTAGTCTCTAGTAGGCAAAAAATACATATAAGTTATGGTCGACACTTCACATGCATGTTCGATATGTTCCAACAGCTAGGTAAAACTTGTGTGACCTAGAGATATGGTGTTAGGAGCACTGGGCCATAATATTTATTTCACTATTTTTCCTTCTTATATAGAATTTTGGTACTTACAAGTCTAAGTGGAGATCTGGCAAGCTCTACTAACCAATTCTTTGGCAGATTCATAAGTCTTGTAACATGACTCACTGAAGCTAGAGAATGACAGATTGATCATCTCTTTGTAATTGGAGATTCTATTCTAATAATTGAAACTATGCAAGTAAATACAGATATCTTCGACCTTAATCTGTCCAGTTGGTTGGAGACTGCTAAACAATTAGCAAGGGAGGAGGCAATGTCAATTACTGGGTTGCTAGGATAGCATAATTACATCTATCCATAATTGTAGGAAGCAAATGAAAATAATAACTGCTATGAATTCAGGAAGCAAGACCAAAGTATTAGTTAAATCAGAAACACAAAGATGGAATATTAACCATATTCAATTACTCGATGTGTAATTCCTCTCATCAACAGAATGCCTCCTGAATTTCAAGATTGTCTTGAAGAATCGCAAACATAGTATTCTTCAGAAAACTCATGAACACATGAAACATTTACGATATAAAATCTGAGCATCCCACTACATTATATAATAACGCACTTTGACCATTCCACTATACTATATAACAATAGCCATGCATGTAATCTAACTGAGTGAAATGTGTTAACAAAAAAATTAGCAAGTAGCACGTACTTAAGTACTGTTATATATGATGTGATTTGCGTTCACCTCTGTCAAATCACCTTCACCAGCTCTTATGTATTTCAGCTAGCCCAACAAATGTCATATGTTTTAGATACATGTCCAATCTGTTTCCATCTGTAATCTCCTTCGCTATAATGCATCCAAGCCCCAGTCTCACTAACTCACTCATAGAGAGAATACACTGCGGTACAGAGACACAATACAAGATTACCTGCAAACATACTTATTCCGAAAGGAAAAATGTAGGCAGAGGGTTAAAAACAAGCCTTTGTAGCCAATGTAAAGGGTAAAGGAAAGTTGCAGTGCTAAGGCTGCAACCGAGAGTCTGAATATCATCACATGCCATTAAGTGATCCTCTAAATTAGGCACAACAATGGAAAATTTTCTTCCTCCCATAGACCTAGTTACTCCCGTCCCAGTCGCATTCACCTGATGGTTCCCAGTCGACTGAAAATATCAAAGCTGCAGCGAAGCCATCATAGCAGAACATAATATCTCAGGGTTCGGAAAGGCTATTATCTGAGGTCTCTTTCCCTAGGGCAGTATTTGCTACCAATTCTTAACTAGTCTCTGGACGGGGAACGTTCATCCGAAATATTCATATTGGAACCAGCATCTGTTAACAAGTGTGATTCTACGGAGGCCTGTGAAGCCATGAAGGGGGAAGGCATTCTGCATTTTCTGAGCATGAGCTTAGCTGTCTCGTAATGCCCTCTTACCTAAAATATGCTATAATGCAAATTGAATCTGTGCAGTAACTGTAGCAGTGTTCCCTGTGGCTTATGCCCTGTGAATAGCTGTAGTAACCCTCTGCATCCCATAGGGTATGTACTTGTGCTATCAGACTCGATCTATCAGAATTGGGCTCACTAAGAGAAGAAGTTTTAAACCATGTTCATAGGATACGAGACTTGCAATGGTGATTTCAATTCCTCTATAACCTAAAATGGGACTATGATGAAGTTGAATGGGTATAATGAATTAGTAGTGGGTAATAGCAGTAGCAGAGGTTTTCATCGATGACCCACCATGCTTATTCATTCAATCATTGAACCCTAAGAAAACCAATCTCCTTTCATGTTGATAGCTTATCTCCTTGACATAGCTTCGCTTCTTTGTTAAAGTGCTAGAGCCGACTCTCAGTTATAGTGCGTCCTAGCTACTTTAAGGACTTGAACAAGGTCATCGACAAAATCTTGAAAGAAGCTCTCTACATCCTCGAAAATATGGTGTTTCTTTAGCAGAACGACACAGCTTCCACATACATCCACCACAGCAGTTAACCTCCTTAAAATTGATTTCTTGCATATCCATCCCGCGC
Source organism: Pinus albicaulis (assembly GCA_034641835.2). NCBI lineage: Eukaryota > Viridiplantae > Streptophyta > Pinopsida > Pinales > Pinaceae > Pinus > Pinus albicaulis. The sequence continues at coordinate 973,988,355 of CM076577.1, read as the reverse complement.
TTCACAAATGACTTAGCATTTCATACTACCAAATTAATGTCAGCATTACTCTGCCTAAGCCGATATGTTGTTAGAGAAAACAAAAATAACCTATAGTTATGGCCTCTTTGCCTCAAGAAGAGGCCAGAACCATGATTTCTCACCGAACTATGCTTTAAGAGAATTAGTCGCCACATACAAATAAAATAACAACGCAAACACTGAAAAAATTGATGTTAAACTACATGAATCGATTACTATAGTCCCATGTCGTGACGATGGGGACTAATAAAGAGAGGTTGCATCATCCTACATACCTCCCAAACCGTTAAGCAATAAAGTGGTGACCAACTGAGTGAGTTGAACATGAAGATTCTTGAAATTGGGGTAGTCTGATTGGAGTGAGGAGTCTGTGATTGGAGTGAGAGTTCATGTGTACATGGAGCAATCTAACAACAATGGAGAGAGAAATTGAAATAGGATAGAGTGAAATTGAAATAACATGAAGATTCTTGAAATTGGGGTAGTCTGATTGGAGTTAGAGTCCGTGTGTATCATGGAGCAATCTAACAACAATGGAGAGAGAAATTGAAATAGGATAGGGTGAAATTGAAATAGTAGATGAAAGAGACTATGTAGTAGGATTGAGAGCAAAAATGTTGTGGTGACTGGTGAAAAAAAAAGAGTGAACACTATTTAAAGGAAAAGGAAAAGTGTGGTTAAGGAAGATTGTGGTGACATGGGTTCAAAAAAGAAGACTTCCTTGAAAAGAAAAAAAGAACACTTCCTTAAAAGGAAAAATATGATTAAGGAATAGGAAATGGGGAAAAATATGATTAAGGAATAAGGAATAGGAAATGGAGCTGTTGACTTCACCATGGTGGAGAAGAGAGAGAAAAAAAACTCACAAAATAAAGGATCAATTTAAAAAACTCACAAAATAAAGGACCAATTTAATTGAAAAAGAAAAGAGTAAAACTCACAAAATGATGGTTTAAAAGAAATCAAAATCAACCATGTAACTGAGAATAAGAATAACTAAGAATATTTTATCAAAAAAAAAAGAGTAAAACTCACAAAATGATGGTTTAAAATAAATCAAATCAACCATGTAACTCAGAATAAGAATCTAGCAGTTGCCCCAAAAGGTGCAAGGAGAGGCAGATAGGAGTATTTTTTGTGAATTATTAATTTGAAGTAATTGTAGTTTTTGAGATGAAGGAAATTTTGTAGAATTTTGCACAAAGCATCTGAGTAGAAATTGCATCAAAGGAGTTGAGAAGTGTCTAGATCCTAAATTCACATATAAATAGCCAGAAGATCATTAAGAGTCACTATGAATCAATATTAAAAGTTGATGAGTTGGTCTTGCATCACCAATTGCAATGTTCGATATAATGTGCCAATCCCGAGAATACAAAGAATATCTCCAAATAAATTGGAGACAAAACCAAGAGTATCAGCTTTGAAATTGATACAACCCAATCTGCAAAGTACATCACCATATGTGTACCAAAGAAGAAGTCTATCTGGTCCAAGGAAGAGAAGTCATAGTGAAGATCTCAAGAGAACCCACTCAAAGGCCCAGGAAAGGGTTTGAAACCCTATAATAAAAATGATCTAAAAACCTTAGTTTCTTAGACCTTAGGGAAAAATGTAGTATTCACATAGATCAACTATATACTCCAAGAAATGTCACTACTAAGCAATCTTGTTAATCAAATATGAGAAGCACTTTCACTTGAAGCCAAAAAGAAGAATATCTCCTAGTTCTGCAATGGCAATACCACTACAAAAAGTGCCATAAAACCCTGAAAAACAGGAGAAAACCACACAGTTCCAGTGCTAATCCCAAAAAGAACATTGAATTTTGGCTGAAACAGAGAAAGATGTGGTTTGCTTCTGTAGAAGAGCATTGTTTTGCAAAATAATTTCAGAGTCATTGAAATAATCAAAATAGCTGGAGCAAATGAGTAACCAACTGTTTAGGTTCCAAATCTTTGGACAAAGAATAGAATAACTAAGATAACAACATATATCATAGCTACCACATGTGCAAATCCAATTGCAAATTAAATTCAGTTATTGCCAACATCATTTTAAACATATACTTGGAGAGCATCTCGATGAGGGTAACACTTACCCTGGTTGATTGACTTGTCAACCTATTGTATCGCTTGAATTGCTCTTAAAACTGTTGCATGGAAATAATATTTTCTTTCAATGTTTCATTAAAAAGAAAAACCAGTGAGTAGAATAATGGTGTTTATAGTACAAATTTTGTCTACAAATTTGAGAGATTGGATTTGGTGGAAGAATAATACCTGAGATACAAGGAGTGAGCACACCATCTACAATAACCATGGAGGTACCAAGAAGGGTCAGTATGAGCAAAATTGTTTTAGCTGCATTTCCTTTTTCTAATTTTTTTTGTTTTTGTTTTTTCGAAGCTCTTTTGAGCTGTCTATTGGGCACTGCAAACTTATATGATGAAAGTTCCCTATCCTCATGACACTCACTTTTTCATGGTGGCATATTAAGGAATAAGGTGAAAAAGTCCGACCTGTCATCTCATTAATCCTCACATAAGTTTATATCCAGAATACAAAGATAAAATTTACGTTGAAAAACATATTTTGGTTCATATTACATAACATATTTTGGTTCATATTACATACCATCACTGTTATCATTGACCCAAAGTACAATGAAAATGTATTTGAGCAGTGGAGAAAGAGTGAGCGAGAATATTATGAGAGACAGAGCACCAAGAACATCATGTGGATGATGGATTCCATTTATGAAAGTGCTAGCAAACACATAAAGGGGAGAAGTTCCTATGTCCCCATAAACCACCCCAATACTCTGAAAGGCCAGTTGGAGAATGGAGGCCACTGTGAGCAGATTCTACAAAATCAACAACAACAAGATCTAATTATAAATTGATTGACTAAACACCACCATCAAGTTTTTTTATTGAACATCAGGTTAGGTAGAAAACTTTAATTGCATTGTGTATCTGGATTAGATCTTGCGCTGGAAATGATATAATGTCTGCCATAAATTCAGATAAAATCTAAAATCTTTGTAATATATCTGTTATCAGAAAGAATCAAAGGAAGAGAAAAATATTAACTTACCCACTGTGCTACTATTTCTGTGACAGAAATTGAGTTATCAGACTTACTAACTAACGGCTCAGATTTGCAGATGCATATTACATACTAAATAAAACACCTGCTTCGAATATTTCCAGAGTGTATGCAAAAAGTAATGTCAGACAATTAGAGAAATATGAAAACCTGAGAGTGTGGTGACTTCCAGTAATGTGGAATCAAACCAGATACACCGAGATTATAACATGCTTACGGAGAACAGAATAGAAAGATAATAACATAGACTGAAAGCCAATAGAAGGAAGAAAAGAATTATTGCATATATTAGATTTGCTGTTGAGAAATACAAGGGGAAGGCCTCTATTAATAGCAACCTTGGAGGAGTCCAGCATTTAAGGATAGTTGGCAAGTATACCAACTATTTAATGATCTATCCAAGTTAACTTACAAGTTATAACTGTCTGTAGAAGGTGAGTATTAAATATGTTGACAAATATTAAGTTTTCAAGATAGAATAGAACATAATAGCATGAGTAAAATGTGAAAATTTTGAAACGGAATAGATTATAATTTATTTTCACATAGATATACAAATCTGAAGTTGAAGAGATATATACATTTGTACAGCAAAAGTTTGTTGAAAGTAGATATCTAATCATAAATACATGATGATGCACGGCATCGGCAACACCAGTTGGTGTCTATAGTGACTCCACGTTCAGAAAGGAGTTCTTGCCATTCAGCTCGCATTTTCTGTTGTCTATCTCTTTCATTTATGTGGATTGTTTTCCTTAGAATTCTTCGAATCTTTTGTAATAGTGCAATAGTTCCACGAAAACGGTACAAAGGCAATGAATGGGGTGAAAGGAATCTGAGCTGTATATCATGTAGAGTTTGTTCATGCGGGTGAATCTCCTGGTAGCATTCATAGAGCATGTTTAAATCCCTTGAATCCATATCTGTTTATCATGAAAGAAGGTAAAAATTTATTGTTAGTGCTAACAGATGGTAGAAGTAAACTAATTATAGAGTTCAAAAATAACTAAAGGAATCATAAAATTCTTTTAAACATTAGGAACATAATGAGTAGTAGAATAAATGTAAAAATAAGTAATTGTATATTCAATTTTGATAAGGTGAGGGTTTGTTTACCTCTTGGTGAAGATGCAATGAAGAGTGTATTGTTGGATAGATTGTATTTGTCTATATAGATTTCGATGTGAGCAACAACTCTTCTTGCTTTCTGTGTTGTAGATATGGATTTTCTTTCATGCATGAAATGCGTGAGAATGGAAATGCTGGATGGATTCGAAGGTCTGTTAGAGATCTAACTCTTGAAATGGCGGTGAATGTTAGACCTTGGCGTTCTTTGGGGCCAATGTCAACTGTTGCTTTATCTAACGTCATTCCTTGTGACTTGTATATTGTTAAAGCCCGTGCCATTCGAAGTGGTATCTGTCGACGTGTGCCCCTTGTGATAGGAGAAATGGGCACATATGTGGGGTGTGCAATGTCCCATGTTGTTCCTCTGTATTGTTTGAAATCAACGACCATGAAGGATGGCAATTCTAGAGGCTTTGAGTCAGCTGCATAGCATATTGAAATGACTGTGCCAAGTGCACCATTTACAAGCCCTGCATGTACCCATAAATTGCAGGTCAGCATAACTTTTTGTCCATTGCATAACAGAAGCGTTCTGTCTAGTTGTTCTTCTTCAGATGTAGTGAATGTGTGGTCCACATGTTTCTCCGCTGAGCACACAGCCACTGGGTTGTGTAATTTTTTCAACATTGATTTGTTATGCAAGGCAACTGAATTGTTTGTTGCATATAAATGCATGGAGTCCTCAAATATTTTTTTATCTTCATGCGTAATAGAGGAATTTGTTCTTGACATTAGTAGCTTCCAATCTTCGATTGTAGAGTTCCCATCCCTGAGATTTGTGAGAATGTTGCGGAAGGCAATCTGGGAAGGATCAGCACCTTGCTGGCGAAAAATAGTTGTGAGCGTAATGAATGTATCAAAGCTATGCCAAAGTGCAGTACCACGTGATGTGCCAGCATACAGAGGAATGTATTTTACAGGTGGTATCTAGCCTAAATCCCCAACAAGGATAATGGATCGATTACCAAATAGTGTATTTCGATGGAGGGGAAAGGCCTCTCGTAAGCAATCATCAAAACGGGAAATCATCTTTGGCCCGATAAAACTCATTTCATCAATGAGTATGTACTGAATATGGCGGAGTTGTTCTTGGAGGTGGAGGAGTGGTTGTCCTTCAAGAGGATGCATTGTTTGGATAGGGATGTGAAGGGCAGAATGAATTGTAAGGGCATCTATGTTGAAAGCTGCAACACCGGTAGGTGCAAGTACCAACAATGGGCTTATATTTGGTGAGGAGAGTTCGATGAATGCACGTTGTAGAGATTTTATTAGAGCAGATTTGCCCGTTCCGGCTGTCCCTTGTATAATGTTTCTAGTTGGGGGTTTTGGAAGAGGATTTTTGAAATGAGAAGTAATATGTGTGAAAGCTTTTTGTTGGGTAGGAGATAATATTTGATTTACGGGAAGGTTTGAAGAGGGATGATGTTGATTTTGAATAGATGAGCGATTATATTCAATGAAATTGATGGCATTTTCTTGCAAGTGGAGAGGTAGGGAAGTATGAGACCAATGATGGTTGAGGTCAAAGTCACGATTGCCAATGATTTCAAGGGCATCAATTTCGATGTTCTCGTTTGGGTGAAGGTGAGAGATGATTTAGGTGAGAGATGATTTCCCATTCATTCATTTGAACAGGGTCAAGGGGGATGTCAGGAGGGGTAGATACAGGAGTAGATTCATCTTCTGATTGTGGAGATTGTGGGTTTTCATTTTCACGGTGAACATGCCATGTTGTATATGTTCCTTTCTTTTGTTCCCAATGTGCAATGATTTCCTCATCGCTGCATCCAATGTCATTGGGGAGTGTACGGAAGGGGAAATACAATATTAATTCAGCCCAACGGAAGTTGGTGTAGTTTGGATCAGTAGGGGAAGGGATTGTGGTGTATCGTGGCAAGATATGGAGAACTATGGGAGGAGAAATCTGTTTCCATTGGTTTTGTTGACGACGAGGAGAAAATGACCAAGAGCGTGCAGCTTCTATGAAGGGCAATGGATCTAATGAAGAAGGCCTATTCATGTATGCAATAATAAATGGTGGTGTTGAAGGTGGATTTTCAGAACCATCTAGAACACGTCTGAATACAGTTCTATTAACATTTAGAGATACAAATGTACGACTACAGAGTGTGAGAGGTAATTTTTGCAACATATGGCATATTTCCTGCGCTCCAATATCCCTTTCTACTATGCTTTCTGTAAGGAGTTTCTGAACAACAATGGTAGTAGGTGCTTCTGGAGCGACGTTGTTTAAGAGGCGGAATAACATTTGGCTATAGATTTCTGACTTTGTTTCTGCTTTGACTGCATATTTAGAAATATAAGCTAACACGGCATGGCGTGAAAGCACTGGTTGACAATCAACATTTGCTCTCCAGATGGAAAGTAGATCAGCATTATGAATGTTCAATCTATCATCGTTACGTGCAGGCTTGTAGATTTTCTGACCTTGTTGTCCACCAGCAGTAAAGATGTGGGATTTAACTCCCATGGTACTCCGTAGCGACATGTGAGAACGTTGTTTTTTTTGCGAAGACAAGAAGATGCATGGCACTTTGTATGGCGCTGGAAACAATTGACAAGCTCTTCATAGTCATCTGTCTGTGTTGATGCAAAGATTGATCGTGTGTTGAGAAGACATGGGTCTTGCTCTGCTGATTGGTGGAGTAAAGCTGCGCAATGTTGGAGTTGTCGTGGGTTCCAAGCAGTTACATAATGGTCAAAATATTTTTGAGCATTGAGAACTTTTATCTCATTGTTCCAATTCAGGGAATCCATATTTGGTGCATCTTTCAACCAAAGGAATCCATGTATGTGTGCAGATCCTCGATGCTGCCATTCGTATCTGTATGCAATTTCGAAAAATATTATTGTTTAATTCCACTGAAGTGTAATATTTTGTTTTAAAAGTAATGGTAATGAAAAGTACTTGCACCAATAGTCGATTGCATGGAGGCCTTTTTGTAAGACTTCCTCAAGGAAAATTGTAAATCTGCAATGCATGTATTGGGATGTTAAATGGGGATTGGTAATTATATTTTCAATTCTCCACCTATAATGAGCATTTGTATTGGAGGGCACCTCGGCAGGCATAATATTGTGCAGGTCAGGCCATTTGGTATCAGCAGCACTTAGAGTGAAGAAAAACATTGGGCTCCCAAGCTGTGTGATCATGTCAGTTAGCTCATTACGACGCTTGTTCCAAAAAGAGCGTGTACCTCGTAGGGATGAACCAAAGTGCATGACCATTTCTGGAATTTTTGAATTTGGAAAGTCGTGAAGACATTGCTGCAAATCTGATACAGTTGCTGGCAAATTGTTTTCAATGTTTTTTTTAACAAAAACATTCGCATTTGATTGGCTACGGTGGCGCATCAGCATGTTATATATGTAGTAACGGAATCTTGGATGTCGGCCGAAGCGATTATCATGGTAGCGTAACAGGTGACAAGCATATTCGTGCAGCTCAACTTTTGTAATTCTTGGTTGTGCAATCATGGCAATGCCTGTTGGGAAAAGTGTGGGAAATGCCATAGAGAAGAGGCCCTCAGTAGTGTATTCATTGATAGGCGATAGAGATATTGTAGGCCAATCAATTGAATTTTTTGATTTAGAATTTGTGGAGTGCAAGTAAGCATGAATGCGATCAAGTTCATTACAGGAGTTTGGAAGAATTGGAACAAATGAAGAAGGCTGGATATCTAATGAAGGTAGAATGGCATGAAGATGATGAGTAGAATCAACTATGTTTTCCTGGGGTATATATGAAGATGTGGTTACGTTATGAACAAGATTAGAAATATCAATAGGTTGATCCGGTAGAGCAGAAATTGCAGATGGGTTGAGTTCAACATCTTTGTAGTAGGGATCATGAGTGAGTTTGTATTCTAGTGCTGCTAGAACACGTGATTTAGAAACGATGAATTCATAAGATGTTTGAGAAGGGTTTTGCCTTCTAACAATGAGGACGTCTAATTCAGAAACAAGGCGAGGTAGATATTTCGCAATGGTAGTAATGTCTTGAGGGAAGCTGATTGTATGGCTGCTATATTTGTATTGACCACCACGAGCATGAATTACTTGTAGAATCGGATTTACACGTGCGATTAGCATTTCTTCAATCTGTGTTAAATTCTAAAGGACATATGGTTGTTCGCCAGGATCCATGTTGTTGGCATGAGTGAAACGGTTTGAATTTTTTGATGTTGCACATCGGGAGCAAGAGAGGGTATCATGCGAACATTTTCTCTTCATGCCTGGATATGATTCTTTGCATAGTGTGCAAACATGCAAGGGAGAAAGGTTATCTATTCTTTGCCTAAAGCGACGGTGTTCTTCATTGAGGGGGGGGCTATATAGGTTTTGGGAAGAGGGAGTCTCTTTTCGTTTTTTATAAAGATGTCATCGTCGTGCAATTATTGCTTCTTTGTTTTGAGCATAAAGAAGGCGACATCGTGCTTTTTTTTCTGCATCTTCATTGTTTGATGACATATCTAACAAAGTACAAATAATTCTATGTTAGGGATGAGGTGTGAGATTTAAAAATTACAAATTGAGGTATGAATGCATATGAAATGTATGACATTGTGTTGAAAGCTGAAATTTCTAGATAACTATTAATAAGTGATAAAAAGAGTTTAAAATCACTTTCAAATAGATGTTGGTATAAACCTTTTTTGGTAGTGCCAAGCATAAGTATTTATATTATTGAAATGTGAAATGGTAAATATACATACTTGTAGTCATTAAAAAAATGTTACTGTAAAAGCAACTGTGCATTACAACAACATGGTTGTATTTTACAAAGGTAGGGAGAAAGGAACTATACATGGAATTTATATTATTGAAATTTGAAATGGTAAATATACATACTTGTAGTCATTAAAAAAATGTTACTGTAAAAGTAACTGTGCATTACAACAACATGGTTGTATTTTACAATGGTAGGGAGAAAGGGACTATACAGGGATGTTATTCTCTATCTAGAGAAATAAAAAGGTGTACATATAAGAACTGAGTTCAAAGGCGACGAGCAACAGAGCACTGTGAAATGGTAAGTGCGGCAATGTCTTTTAGGATTTCCTTGCATGCATCATCATATTGAATTTCTTCTGAACTTAGCAAAATAGGTTGGAGATGCTCAACACCATTGTAGTACTCTTTTTTAATGGAAAGTGATAGAGAGAAGTGATGCCCTGATATACGGATGCATATTTTCTGAAGATCAGCTGGTTCAATGGAAAGGAGGAACAAGTCTTTAGCTGTGATGCCCATGAGCTCATTTCCCGCATCATTGAAAAAGTGACATTTTGAAGCTGGCCAGTGTGGTCATGCAATTCGATTTTCAGTTTGTAACGGTAGTCGCATTCTGGAAATTCACCGTTGCACTTTGTACAATGCCAGAGATTGTTAGAATGGTGGCTTACTTTTTTCATGCATTGTTTCCCATTGTAATCCAATGGACAAGCAAGAAAATAGAAATCGTCCATGCGTAAACGAGTTATTGTGGCACGAACTGAAACCCATACTGCTTTCTCCAAGATTTCCATGCTAGATATTTCCTGAATGGTCTTTTGTGGTAAAGCTCGCTTGGAAGGTAGAGTATAATTTTTGCTCAATGAAGGAGACGAAGAGCTGTAGCCTGTATCACGGAACCAAGTTTGGAGTTGTTTAGTTTCTTCAATGTCTGGATTTATAAGAAGAGCGGTAGTGGAAATTGTACCAATAGTGATTCCATTAAATTTAGTTATCCGGCCGCCTTTCACACAAAGGATTGGTGGGTTGTCAGAAGAGTGGACTCCAGCAAGGTCCTTTCCTATAGAGATACATTGATCTCCCCATATTGTTAAATCAATGCTGAAACCTGACTTGTCCTTCAATGTTATTGTTTTTTTTAATATTTCAGTTCCATCTCTTCTTCTTATTGTAGAAGCAGGGGAGGTGGAGGTAACGACACCAAGAACATCGACAAGCGTATTTGGGTCTGTGGATTTCACTTCAGCAATAGTCCTAAAATGAAAGCTTTGGTAAGGAAAGCTTGGATCATCTTCTAAACATGGGGTCACAGTTGATGTAGCAAGCAAGTAAATCTCCCATTTGTTGTTTAAATGGTTGTAGTTTGGGTTTGTTTGCTTTATTGTTCCATTGGAGACAATATATAGTTGCCCAAATTCAATGAGATTGTATAGAGATTCAGCTAGATCAGCGAATGCAGAAAGATGGATTTCATCTTTGTCACGACCAATGAGGTAAAAGCCGAAAACTTTTCCTGACCCACGTGCAGTGTTGTAGTTCTTCAAGGGTGTTTTTGATAATACTCTACCTTGAATCGACCAGTACTTTCGGTACGGATGGAGTGATGTAAATGATACAAGCGATGTTGTAGGTGTGCTTGTTGGAGTCGAAGTATTTGGAAGAATATTTTGTGCTGATGAAGAACTTGAATGAGATTCGCTTGCCTGTGCATGCAATAGCAATGACAAATCCTTAACCAAAGGTCTGCTACGGTAGACAACCTCAAGTTCTAGGATTCGAATGGATCTGAAATGAATGAAAAAATTATTTAAAATTAAAATGAATGTTCAACTCATTTTTATTCAGGAATAATCCAAAAAGGTAAAGGGGAAAGTTTAAAACGAAGCCTAATCTTACGTAGAGTTTTGGGACACTGTGCAAGTTGATTTTGTAAGTGAAATGATTGAACCGATCTGAATGTCTTCAGATGCAACTTGTGCGCCATAAGCAAATGGGAGCAAAGTCCTGTGTTGATATGTGCCATCAGAGAGAGTGATCTGGTAGTGGGAAGCGCTGGTTTTTGATGAATAGATAGATCTGATGTTCACTACTTGCAGTAGAGGTTGCATCTCAGTCGAACCATTTAGCAATTTGGGGATGGCATTCTTGGTCAAAATTGGCTCCATCACGGTAGTAAAGTGCAAATTTTTAATTTGCAATGGTAATACCTGCAATTTATTTTAATGCATTGGAAGAGATATTAATGCATTAAATAAATTGTAAGCAAAGCATAAATTAGCATTTTTGTAATCGTTATCTAATAGATTTGTTCATAATGAACACTTAGATTTCTAATTAAATGCAATAATAAAAAGGGCACAATAAATCCATGTCTCCTTAGAAATCCATGTTCTGCACGTGGGAAACGTGGTACTAAAACAAATGACTCCCTTAGATGTACAAAGAAGAAATAGAATATGACAATTATGATGACTATTTTCTCTTTTTTTTAGATTGATATCCAAAACAGTTTCTTTCCCATTTTGGACAGCACAAGCACACTTTACTATCTACTCATTTGTGATGTACCAACGAGAAATGGGAAATATGCAGCATATCTGGAAGGAAATCAGACCTATCTTAGCGTAAGGAAACAGGTGAGCAGAGTTCAAGTGTTTTCAGGTTCAAGTGTGTTCTTTGGGTCACTATTTGCCTTGTAAAAAAAATCAGATTGCTCAGTGTCTATCAATAAAAAATACTGCAACAAAGAGAGGGTTTTCCCAATTGTGTTTCCCTAGGAAAATAATTGTGTCTCTTGTGTGACTGTGTTCTTTATTTCTATGATTAATCCACTGCTTATGTGTGTTGAGAAATTTTGTGTCTTAGTGGAAAAAAATTTTAGTTTCAATTGTTGCCATTAGTTTCAGGTTGTCCATCATAGCAGTTGCAGAATTTTTGTGGAAATTCAACACAAGCCAGTTAGGGCAGAGAAGTTTGATCATAGCAGTAAACAATAAGCAAGCAGGTCTCGAAAGGAAGTCTGTTAGGGCAGCAAGATACCCAGCCCAGTTAGGGCAACACTAGTATAACATTTTTCTTAGCCAATTATTCTGAATCCATAAAAATTGTATGGGATAATTTGTTAATTGAAGTTGATGATGTATGATGATGTATGATAATGTAGGGTAATAGTAGCAATTGTTGAATTGGTTAGGATTAATTTGTGGCCATATTATCAGTACTAAAGGTATCATATTGTTAGGGTGTAACAACCCTAGTAAACTGTTGTGGAACCAATATAAGTTACTAAAGTTGTAATTCTATTTATCTATAGCTTGCCTACAACTGATGCATGTTGATGATACTTATCACTGCTGCATTTTAATTACTTTGTGGAAAGTTACAAGGACTACTGTGATATTGGTGCAATATTTTTTTTCATGTTTGAACCCTAAGGGGCAGAAAAAATACACTAAGACACTACAGATTGCTTTGAAGAAATATTAAAAAACTGAAAAGCTATCTAATTTATCAAGCAATTCCACATAGAAGATTAATTATGAGAACCAACAATAGACATCTATTTGCCATCAATTCTTTGAAACTCATAAAATATCACTCTCCTATGATGCATGCAATGTCTCTAGAATAATGAGTGGGGAGGAAGAAGTGTCGAAAGAGTTCAAAAAAAGATCAAAGGGAAAATGATGAAAAAAATGTCTCACTATTTCTCCCTCTCTTATAGAATGAGCAAGGGTAGTTACAATTAATGTCTCTCTCTCAAAAATAGGAAAATAACTTAGTCAAGGCACCCTTACACATGCTAAGAAAAAATGAAGCAACTCCCTCGAATGGGGTGCCTATGGTGCATGAGTACCTCTGGATTCACTCATCTTCATGCCAACAATGTGTTGCCAGGAAATAAGGTGCAAGTGTTGTCCACAAAAGGATGAAATGTGGCCCTTTATTGCTGTCGAGAAAAGGTAAAGTAACTTGTTTAATGACTCACTAACTGGCAGAATGTTGTCATAATAATTGCAGATCAGATTAGCTCTATTAGTTGGCTGCAATATTTCTACCAAATATGACAGGATGCCAATGCCTAAAATAGGTGAGTGAAGGGTGAATATAACTCTAGAGGAATGCGCCCTCCAATCTAGTCAAAAATAAAATCAACACCTCAAACAGATTTTCAAATCAGCTGTCATAGACTGTCATATAACTTTGTTAAGATACTGCCCAAAATAGGATTAAAAACTAACAGAAGCTATGCCTTTCTAGCTGATACAGGATTGTACCCTAGTGCTATCATAAAAGCTGACATACTTATGAAATCCTTTTTCAGAATAGGTTGTAGCCTGTAACAGCCATCATCAATGCACCTTACTCTGTCCGGTATTCACCCAAGGAGGATGCTTATATTTCCTTCGAAAGTGCACATTTGAGAGTTGTTGTAGCTCACATCCTATGCCACCCACTCTTGTATTGATACCATCAAATCTACCTTGAATAGAGGACCCAAAAATGCTAGAAAAAGGCCCTCAAAGTCAGCATGAAGCCACCTTGAAATCTATACCAAAATTGAGCGAGTAAAAGTCTGAAACATCTCTAGTAATATGATCTTAAAATGTTGATTTGGAAATCTGGGTTGTGTCTTTGTTTCTAAGTGTGTATTCAAAGGTTAACAGTTACTCCAACTTGGGGCAACATTCCCCTACAGGACGCTGAGATTCCCGGAACTCCAAATGCTAGAGAAACTTGAAAACAAGTGAATGACTCAAATCAACCCGTCAAAAACAACTTCTGGATTCTGGTTTCGTTTTGGATTATGTTTTAACTATCTAACTATTATATGATTTGGACCCATTTTGGTTGTGCATTGACCATTGTGGGTCGTGATTTGACCTATTTTGGTCATGTATGGGTCCAAATCATATAATAGTTAGACTGATTCATTTTAATACCAATGTGCAAGGTTTCTAGTGGGAATAAAACTAAGCCCCCAATTTTTTATTTTGGTCATGTATGGGTCCAAATCATATAATAGTTTGACTGATTCATTTTAATACCAATGTGCAAGGTTTCTAGTGGGAATAAAACTAAGCCCCCAATTTTTTATTTTGGTCATGTATGGGTCCAAATCATATAATAGTTTGACTGATTCATTTTAATACCAATGTGCAAGGTTTCTAGTGGGAATAAAACTAAGCCCCCAGTTTTTTACTGAGATTGGAACAGGAATTTTGCACATTAATACCCATGTTGATAACCTCAAATGGAAACAACCCCTCTACTTCTGGGAGCTCATGTTCACATTCTCCCCCAATTGCAATTCCATATATCAAATACTGGCATATATGTGTGTGAGAGAAGATGAGGTAGTAACCCCTGTCATGATTACTACAACGTAAAAGCTGCTCAAACATCCAAAAAATTCATGATTAATTATGATATCCATGAGCCCTCAAGGGGATGATATGAGTTGCTGAGGTAGTAACCTGGATGATTTCTTTGTTGCTAAGGTAGTAACCCCTGTCATGATTACCATGGGATAAAACATCATCTAGAAATATGAATGTGATAAGCTCATATTTTGAAACAAATCTTGTGAAGAAAGTACACTAAAGTGAAACTGACAGGTAAAAGTGTTGAATTCCAACATTCTGCAATTCAAATAAAACCCTCAATGGCCTGTAAAATAAGGGCCACTATTAAATATTAAGCTTTTATCCTCCTTCATTCAAACAAGGAAGAAATATAGATGTCTCCATAAAGGATGAAGCTTAAGGATCTTTTCATGAGCAATAACTTTTCTTCTAGCCAAAGCCTTAGAACCATGTGATCTAGCCACTACCCCATAAACTTGTTAATCAAAAACTTTTGAACAATGAGAAGGGGCTTACTTGTGGGAAATGGAATAGTTAGTTTCTTTGACACTTGTAATAACTTCATCAGAAAACATACTCTCTCTGGTTGATGAGCTCCATGTTTTGATGTTTTGGCTACAGGGGCTTAGAACACCATGGTTTTTTTCTCAAGGCTAGATTTAAGGTCAAAATGGACCATATGGTAAAAGCTGCTTACAGTGAGTTGGCAGCAGGGGTCAAAATTGTAGCCGTAGGGGATAAATATAGCTCTCTTCATAACCAAAAAAGATGCAGCAAATATACTTGCATTCAACAGACTGCTGGATCGAATGAAAGAAAATAAAATGAACACAGAAATAGAGAATCAAATAGTTCAAATAGTAATAGACAAATTTCAAGTAGAGAAAACCCTCTTGTGGTATAAAAATTCCAGAACCAAATATATTCACGCCTTGCAGGTATTTTTTTGAATTCCAACATTCTGCAATTCAAATAAAACCCTCAATGGCCTGTAAAATAAGGGCCACTATTAAATATTAAGATTTTATCCTCCTTCATTCAAACAAGGAAGAAATATAGATGTCTCCATAAAGGATGAAGCTTAAGGATCTTTTCATGAGCAATAGATTTTCTTCTAGCCAAAGCCCTAGAACCATGTGATATAGCCACTACCCCATAAACTTGTTAATCAAAAACTTTTGAACAATGAGAAGGGGCTTACTTGTGGGAAATGGAATAGTTAGTTTCTTTGACACTTGTAATAACTTCATCAAAAAACATACTCTCTCTGGTTGAT
This sequence comes from Pinus albicaulis, assembly GCA_034641835.2. NCBI lineage: Eukaryota > Viridiplantae > Streptophyta > Pinopsida > Pinales > Pinaceae > Pinus > Pinus albicaulis. The sequence goes on along the minus strand of CM076577.1, from coordinate 973,972,699 downwards.
GAGCTCCATGTTTTGATGTTTTGGCTACAGGGGCTTAGAACACCATGGTTTTTTTCTCAAGGCTAGATTTAAGGTCAAAATGGACCATATGGTAAAAGCTGCTTACAGTGAGTTGGCAGCAAGGGTCAAAATTGTAGCCGTAGGGGATAAATATAGCTCTCTTCATAACCAAAAAAGATGCAGCAAATATACTTGCATTCAACAGACTGCTGGATCGAATGAAAGAAAATAAAATGAACACAGAAATAGAGAATCAAATAGTTCATATAGTAATAGACAAATTACAGGTAGAGAAAACCCTCTTGTGGTATAAGAATTCCAGAACCAAATATATTCACGCCTTGCAGGTTTTTTTTTATTCACACTCAAAATAGAATTCATCCATAGAATCCCCACTTTGGACATAACTGTATCTATCAAAAATGGAAATATCTATAGTTATTCCCCTTCATCTTGATCTGTCCTTCTATCTCCAAAACCCCTGTTGTTCACAATTTCTGCCTTTCTCACAAAAGAAAATGATAATTCCTATTAGTTTTTCCCTAATCACGGCCTTAAAACTGATAGTTAATGCGATAGAGACAACAACAAGGAACATAACACTACTCTGCCACATAAACGCAACATCTCAAAATAGAAGCTTGTCTCAATAAGTTCATTTGAATGGAATCATTTACAGGTCAATTATAGCTACTAAACAACCAACAAAAGCCTATAGAATTAACTACATTTCTGAGTCTGACGGCCCAATTTCCAAACTAAGCACTGACTTATCAGATCTGTGTCCATATTCGGTTAAACGATATTTTTTCTTTAATATTCTATATGTATGAATACTCGGAGGCTATGCGGGGCGAAGGAAATGTATATAGCGAAGCGAACCTCAGACAAAGGTTTTAGTATTCCTATTTGGGTGCTGATCAAAGGAAAACCTTACCGATAATAGAGGCAAACTGAAATTGGGAGACTGTGATGAAAGTTTCGTGTGAAGGAATTGGAACATTAGCAGAAGAAGAAAGAAATGGCAGAAGAAAGAAAGTGCAAAACGGAAAGGGCATTACATGTTCTTTGATGAGCCAACTTGAATAACACTGCTGTGCGTTGCTGGCGAGTAAGCTCTGCGTTGCTGTGGAGCTGCAGGTGGGAGAAGAGAGTAGAATTCGATGCCGGAAATGGAAAAGAAATTGGAAGGCACCATCATTTCTGAATACGTTTGTAGTGGGAGTCGGGAAAATAGAACAGAATTAATTAACCCTCATCGTCTCTGAACTGCCATGGCCGGTTCATGCCGGGATAACTGCCATGGCCAGTCGCAGGAATTGGGGGAACAAGTGTCAGGCAACAGTGTGAGCCAGAAGTTAAAACTGCCAGGGAACAAGTGTCAGCCGGACATCAAAAATGTTGACGATGAAAAACTGGTTCTCTTTCAAAAGAGAAGGCCTATCGGCCTAACTAAGAGTATTTTATCAAGGTTAAATCCCAACCCTAAAGACGTGAAAGTAACATAAATAATAAATACAGTGATAGAGCGACATATCAGGTAGCTAGAGAAGGTCGAGGTAAGTAGCATAACCACACACCTTGTAACTAGAATAGCCACAAATGAGCGGGATACGATTCTGGTAGTCTGATTTCAGGCTTGTGGACAATCTTGATTTGAAAGATTTGAAACATAATTGCCCACCTTAATTCGTGGTTAAACTTCTAGGAAAAAGGCGATAGCGGTAGCCTGTAGGAATTCATGACCGTTAAAAGTCTTGCACGGCGACTTAATGTATTCAGCTGAGTCTACGAAGAGTATTAGGGAATATTATATGATGATTTTGTGGTCAGTTCCCTGCTAGGTCCAGGTCACATGGTATGAATATCAGTTGATGATTTTATGCTCAATTCCCTACTGTGGGAATTTTTCAACTCTTCTGGCATGGCTAGTTCTTCTGCGCATTTCACATATATGTGGAGTAGACGACTGCAAGTTTGGCGGTGCAAATTTGGACAATACCCTCTGCAAATTACTCAAACAAACCGCCGCTAAAATAAAAACAGCCAAAATAAAAAAAATAAAAATGCTCTCTAGGGTTTCAAGATATGGCCAAGTTACAAAACCGAGTGTGACATTAATGAAATCTGAACCTGTAATGGGAGTATATGACCACATGCCATGCTGGTATATGAGAGTCCTACAGTTTTGAAATGAAAATTACATTACTTAATGACAATTACATTACATTTTTATTTTTGGTGTAATTACAATTTCAAAACCGTGAAGATGTTGATGCAAAGAGTTTAAATTAATACTAATTGACAGAATGGTTAATTTATACTAATATTATAAATGGTTAACAAAATTAATACTTCTCCTATACAGCTTTTCTAAAAACGTGTTATTTTGACAAGTTTGGCATAGCTCCACTGCAAACTTTAAAATTATGAACAAATTACGACGAAAATTAATTGGGTTCATTTCTAAAATGACTTGTACTAAATTTGAATTTTTAACATCTAAATGTAAAAATAATTAAACATGCACACATACCTTATATTTCTTTCCAATTCTACCCATTCCATACAAAAGACTCTGCACTGCATCTATATCCACAGATTTGCCTCCACCATCTATATAGAAAAACTGAAATAATTTTACGGAAAATCCCATTATCCAGCACCCTTGCCTTCACCCTCTGTACAAAGAAACTAAAACTAAAATGATTCTGAGCATTGAGAAAGACAAGACAAGACCAGTTTGTTCTACTAATAACTTCGGCATTCCCTGGTTCAAACCGCAATGGAGTTCAGAAGAAAAGAATGCAAACATTAATAGCCTTCACAAATTCAAAACCCGAAATGCTGAGAGTACCGGGATTTTGGGGTGGGATTTTGATGGAGAGTTGAATTGAAACTCCAAACACGCTGACACAGTGTGACACATTGCTTGCATGCACAAATTTTCTACAGTTAATGACACGTATAAAATTTTTGGGATGAAAACATATACATATGTCGCATGATTAGACACGTCTCTCAACTCCTTTCTCACAATATTTGGCTATCAGCGAAACCTTTACAAAAGGATTTAGGTTGAATCATTAATTTTTTTATCATTTTCCTTCCCTTTGAAAATCATATTGTCCAGTAATACAAAATAACAAAAATTAGCCTTTCAAAATAAACTTCATAATAATTAGACTGTATTCACCGGCTATCAGCGAATCCTTCCAAAAAGGATTTAGGTTGAATCAACAAGTTTTTTCATTTTCCTTCCTTTTCAATATCATATTTTCCAGTAATTCAAAATAGCAAACATTAGACATTCATCATAAACTACATAACTAGAGTATACCCACTGCTCGGAACTTGTAAAATTCAGATTGGACTATACGAATTGCTTGGAACTAGCTGAGTTGTGAGTTAGTTTATAATTACTGCTCGGAACCATGTATAAAATTTTATATAGAATCTATTTTTGGGTTTTATGTGTATTTGTTATGTTTTTAATAGGTTTAAAATTGGTATAAAATGTAATTTATTTATTTAGAAATATTAGTGTAATTTAATTATTTATTTATTTATACAGGTGGATAATTTCTTTTAAATATATTTAGATATAATTGTTTGAGAGATTATAATTTTTTTTAATTAAAATATGACTATGCAATCCATAATTGATTACTATTAATTTAACACTGACCAATATAAGTAATAATGTTTAAGTTCTAAAAACAATATTTATTTTTCAAAATTATTAAAAATAATAATTTTTAAATATTTGATTGCACCATAACTTGAAGGATTTGAAATATTCATGTCATAATTTTAAGATATCTGTGGGGTGATTTTAATTGTTAAGCTTTAAAGGAAAGGGCCCAAAATTAAAATAGTGGATCTACTATTAGATTTGTATTCCGTATCACTTTAATAAGTAAAAGTAAAAGTATAAATGTTGAGACTGTATGTAATTGCAAGTTTGTGATAAGTCAGAACCATTTTGCAGTGTAGGTTTGTGGTAATCCATAAACCACGTGTGAGACTGAAGTGGAAAAAGACTCATGTAGGCATGGTTTATGGTCAGCCGAAAAAACCCTGCGAATGGTTTAGGGTAAGCCGATAAAACCTAGAGCATGGTTATGGGTAATCCGAGAAAACCCATGATGACGATGATGGAGGGGGATTTACAGGTACAGGTACATTTATGCAGATAATGGTTGACTAAACCATGTACATGCATGACGTCCTAGTATAATCGTGGTTGCAATAATTGGTAATCATGCATTTGGGCAGATGGTTGTTCCTTTATATTGACATTGACATGTTCTTTTTTATTATGTTTCTAAACACGAGGACCATAGCTAGACTTTACACATTGAGATCAAGACAAGTGGTCGTTAAGGGGGGACTTGGAAAATATAATTCCTTCTTGTCTTTGATGTGTTCATCAGTTCTAGAATGAGTCTGTCCCTATTAGTTAGGAGTTTGTTTAGGTCTAGTTGGATGAGAGATTCTCTCTTCCTATATTGGTGTGTGATTGAGATATTCACTCAACAAAGAGATTGTATGTCCATTGTAGATTAGCTGTGTGGAAACATAATTTCCTGTATTTATATTGTATCATTATTTGATGTGAATAACAGAATATCATTATTTCTTGTATTAGATCTTATAGTGGCAAGTAAAAAGGAGCACGCATCCCGTCGAAAAAACCCCCAAATGGTGCCAAATAGAAGGCTAGAAAATCAAGAAAATGATTACCGGAAAAAATAAAAAAAAATAAAAAATAAAAAAATAAAATAAAAATAAATAAAAATAAAAATATTAGAGGAATTTTGAGGTCTAAAATTGGCCTCCTAAATAAATTATAAAAAAATAGTGAAAATAATAAAACAATATTAGATTACATCACCTAATTTTAGAGGGAAAAAAGAAAAAAATATTTTTTCGACTCGTATTTTCATCTTATCTCCCTATGAGATTACTCAAATTTCAAGCAGAAACACTCATTGGATGCATAATTTGATTCTTCATCCAAGGAGTACCCATGTTGAATACTTTCGATGGACCCTGCTACACGAAAAATGAGAAATACCTGAAAAAATGTGATTGCAATCACATTTTTTCATGTATTTCTGATTTTTCGTGTAGTAGGGTCCTTCAAAATTATGCAACATGGGTACTCCTTGGACGAGGAATAAAATTTAGCATTCAAAGAGTAATTCCACTCGAAATTTGAGTAAAACCTTATGGATATAAGTTCAAAATACGAGTTCAAAAAAACAGTTTTATTATTTTATTATATTTTATTCTTTTTACTTTTTTACTCCAAAAATGATGAATCATCCCCCATGGTAGACATCATCATCTTGAATCCTATTGGTTCCTATAAATTTTATTTTGGTTGTACATTTTTCTTAGGATGCCCATTCTAGACCTCAAGAGTTCTCTAATGGATAGCCAAAAATTAGGCACATGCTACCGAGATGGCCCCCCAAAAACATGCCCATAGTAGGCCTTCATAACAAAAATAGGAAGAGGCTCCACAAAAACCAAAACAAACCCAAAAAATAATGGCATTGGAGGAATCCATGACCTAGCAGTCTAGGCACAAATGACCAAGCCCACTACCAAGAGCAATGACCAATGACATCTTCATTCCTCAGCTTGAAGCAATGCATGAACCATGGTTCATATCGGCAAGCAAGATGCTAATGAAACTGCTCCCCCAACTCCCCACACACATCCACGAGAGGAAATGAAACATACTAGGTCGACGAAGCCAGGAAACCCCAAAAACGGACTAGGATTACCACTGCAAGACAAATGCAGAAGGTAGAGAATCTTCCCCCTGAAGGTGCCATTAGCCATAAGGAAGGAATGGTAGCAAGGCAGTGTTGGACCTGAGTGACAAGGTGCAAAAAGGAAATGAGGGCTACAGTGGCTAGGGTTCGAGCCACCGAGCCCCCTCATTGAGGAGACTAGAAAAAAAACAAGCAGCTAGGATACTTACTCCCACGAAATCTCTAGGAAATTCGACAAAGGAATAATTATTGATATCAAAATGATGTCCAAAATCAATTTGTTAATTGATCATTATTAGTTTAGTATTGATCAATATAAGTAATAATATTTAGCTTTAAAAAATATATATTTATTTTTAGAGATTATTAGATTTTTTTTCAAATATTTGATTTCACAATAACATAAAGGTCTTGTAATTTTCATGTCATGATTTTAATGATTTTAAGATAATTATGGTGTGATTTTTTTTTGTTAATCTTTGAAGGAAACCACCCAAAATTAAAATCCTTAAAAATAGCTAATATAATGTAAATAACATATTTACCATGAATAGAAACCCATCATAATTTAAGCAAGCCTTTCGCAAAAAAATGGATAAGAATAAGATGTAAATAAATATACTACGAGTTGCTCCACCATTAGATATGTATTCCCTAGAACTTTTACTGGTAGTTGCTCCACCGTTACATATGTATTCCCTAGAAGTTTAATAAGTAGTAGTAAAAATGTAAATTTTTGAGTTGCTACTAGTTACTATCCACCAAAATTTATGCAAGTCTTTGCACATGAGTAGTAGGTAATTAATTTATATCAAGTTATTAGTTTATAACGTTGAACTTTGAAAAATAAATATTTACTTTTCAATACTATTAAAATAATTATTTTTCAACACATATCTATTTCATATTTCTAGTTTTCATGCAACATCTATTTCTTTTAAATATGTCAAATTCCTATAAATTATTTCAAAGACTAATCAAATGATTTTAAGTTATTTTGAACATAATCTTACATGCAAAATTTGGGAGAACATATTTTTTAACTTGAATGGTAGGACTAAATTGCCCCAAAACACTTGTTTACTTGAATGGTAAGACCAAATTGCCCCAAAACACTTGTTTAAATCGTAGTTTTAAATCCATAAATACACAATTTTTTTATATGAACACAAATTTTACCTTGAGTGGGAGGGCTGATTTTTACCTTAAGTGGGAGGACTGATTTTTACCTTAAGTGGGAGGACTTTTATGCCAACACAAATTTTACCTTGAGTGGGAGGACTAATTTTTACCTTGAGTGGGAGGACTAAGTTGCTCCAACAACACTTATTTAAATTGTAGTTTAAAATGCATAAATAATTTTTTGTCTTGAAATACTTAAGAGACATTAATATTGTGTAAATGATATAACTCAAATGTGCAATTCCAAAGAATTTCTCCTAAATTTTAAGAAAAATTAATTAGATAAAGACGGAAATGTACATAATGCTTAAATCATGTAAAAAGAATTAAAATTAGCATCATTTCTCATTGTTATTTTTTATTTATTTTTTATTCTCTATTTATCATGGAAAAAAAAAATCTAAATATCCATGTCAACTTTAATGGTTTATATCGAACAAAAAAATTTGGGGTTAAATTTAGTGAAGAGATTAATTTTCCATGATTTTAAAAAAAAAACATTTATTAATTTTTATTTTTTAGATACCATTCACCCAAATTTTATATGATAAAATATATCATAAAAATTGCCAAAATTTAATAAAAACTATAAAATTATTAAAATTTTAAATATTTAAAAAAAAATTCAAACATTTTTACATGAATTTCTAAAATTCCTCATAAATTTTTATGCTTAAAAAAGAATTAAATATATATTAAGTAATAATATTATTCACAACACATTTATTGAAATTTTTTAAAGTAAATTGCATTCTTTTTTTTTAATCATGAACCAATGAAACATTTCAAAAAAATTATTATCAAAAAAGGACTTCACTCTTATTCAAAGGGAAAAAACTAGTTGGTTTATATTATGTATCTGTACAATTGATCAACGAGTGAGTGAAACGGAAAACATGAATATAAATAGGTAGACATACTTCATCAAAAATATGAGAAGCATGTCCATAGGCTTTAGCAAGTCCATGTATATGAATCAACTTCATTCTACATCATTGGGTAGTGCCTCGTTGCATATAAACCAAAAAAACATGATAAGAAACAGTCTTGAACCACATAGTATGATAATGGAAGAAAAAATTGTAAAATCATAGGAAGAGATGTTGCAAAATATAAAACAGGAGGATGAAATAGATGTAAGAGAAAAAAAATAGTCCGATGGAAGAGATATTGTGCCCTGTGCATAGATCAACTCTGCCTGATATAAAGTGATATTTTGTGAACCCCAGCTTAGATAATTGATGAGCCACAAAGTTTATCTCATGGAAAATGTGCTAGAATTAGAATGTGATGTTGTTAAAGGAGTCCCGCAGCAAATAGATTTGTTCCATCCAATAAGCAAGGTGTGGGGGTGAAAAGCCTCGTGAACCCCAGCTTAGATAATTGATGAGCCACAAAGTTTATCTCATGGAAAATGTGCTGGAATGTGATGTTGTTAAAGGAGTCTCGCAACAAATAGATATGTTCCATCCAATAAGAAAGGAGTGGGGGGTGACAAGCCAGTAGTGGTATTCATAAAATTTATAATGACATGTGGGTCTCCATAAAAAAGGAGTATCAATATAGAGTTGTTTGCTAAACCAAAGAAGCCCCCATAATGTAACAACCTCCGCTAGTGTGTTAGTATCAGAGCCTCCATTCCAAGTTAATTTGTAATGACACCTCTGATCCAATTTAAGCTACGCCCTGCAACCACATTGATTATTTTGAGTCACGCCATTAAGGAAGCCAACAAGATATAAAATAAGATGTGCCAATAGATGACGGGATAGATGCGGAGATGGTTTTGATTTTGTCCTGACCCTCTCCCAGTGCAATAAAATTTTCTAGGTAATATGATATGAAGATACGGGTGCCTCTTCAAAAATTGTCATGTTGCTTGTCTTCCATATATGCCAACATATATGCCAACTAAAAAGGATAGTGATAGTCCCAATTCTCTACCCACTGACATCCACCAGAGATTACATTCTTCTAGGTGTGCAAAAATCCTACCAGGAGAATTTAAAGATAGAAAAATTCCATTCCAGATCTCATTTGCAATGACACTGAAAGAATAGATGAAGATTGTTTTCTGAATCCATGCAACAAGGAAGACATATACCTGAACCAGAATGTCCTCTATTACATAAACTATCCAGAGTTAAATTCTTGTTTTACCAGATCAACCAGTTAAAGATAATGATTTCATAGGGGATGTCCGAATGTGATACCTTATAGAACTAGCAGTGAAATTGAGGAGCATGAACAATAGGAAAGAAATACGTGTAAGTGTGTGTAGTCTTAACTGAGTTATCGTGTAGAGTACCGGACCATGTGATGTAATCTCCCCTCTCGGTTTTGTTTAAACCAAAACATCGTAACTTGTATATGAGGTCTTCCCATTCTATGGCATGTGCACCCACTACACTCATATCATCAACAACCTTCCAGATAGGGAAATCGTCTCGATAATGCTGAATTTATTGCTCTAGAAAAATAATAATGCCACACGAGCATAGTTGGTGAATAAGTGCACTAATTTTATTTTACCCCTCCACCCCCCTAATTTCATCTATTCCAATGAAAATTTTATTTCCCCAGCAGAAAACCAGTTGATTCTGTGGAGAAATAGAAGGCATAGGTTTCGAAAAGTGCGCCATATATATGATCCTTGTGTGTATCCGAGAGAACCCAGTCTGATCCAATCCTCAATATTTTTTCCTTTTAAATATTTGCAAGAAATGAGGTCCTTCCAAAGAAGGCACACCAAATTGATTTCAAGAGTAAATCCCACCCAATTTTTTCTGATATCAATGAGTCCCCATCCGCCATATTCTTTTGGGATGGTAATGCTATCCCAACTTGAGAGGTGATATTTCAACTTCTTCTCGTTGCTTGCCCAAATAAAAAGGGCCATAACAACTCTCAATTTTTGTATGATGGCAACTAGAAGGACATATAAGTGTTCCCAATATAAGTGGTGTAGTCAAAATTGTGCTAAGATATAGCAGCCACCAAGTAATAACCACCGAAAATTCCAACCGTAAATTTTGCACCTATATTTGTCCATACGCCAGAGCGAGCTTGTAGTTTTCTAATTATTGGACTTGAGATGAAAGCGAAGCTATGTGAAGCCATATGATAAGGGGCCGTATTGGAATTTGAAAACACGAATATTTTTTATTTATATTCTCCATGTCACCCGAGGAATATAAAATCTGAGATTTATATCTTTCGCCAACATACCTAGTGCATTGCCAAATCAATTGATAAAGTCGTGGAGGAGATGCCATTGTGTGATATTTAACATGCCAAACACAAGATATCATCAACAAAGAAAATGTGAGAAGCCTCATAGTCCACCTTTACCTTAATGCCCATGAAGTGGCCCTCTTAAAAAACCCTTATGATTTTGTCTTTGTTGAGACAATCCATCATTGGAAGACAATCCATCAGTAGAATGAACAACATGAGAGATAGTAAGAAGACCTGACGCAAACAGCTACCGACTCTAAAAAATTAATTAGATGGAAGCCCGTTAACCAAGAAAACAAGACAATCTATCACTAGAATGAACCATAGGAGAGATAGTAAGCAGACTACGCAAACCCCTACCGACTCTTAAAAACATAATTATATGGAAGCTTGTTAACCAAAACAAAAAAAGTGCATAGGTAACTCAACCCACGATCCATTCTATAGCTTGTAAGGATAACTTGACTTTTGTTAAAATGAGATGCTGGAAAGCCTAGTCAACACAATCATATGCCTTTCGAAGATCTACCTGTTGGAAAATGTAATTCCTACTTGTCTTCAGTGGTGACTATCTATGTATAGAGTCTGTTCCTATTCCATAGGTTAGCTAAAACCTAAGTTATTAGTTTGGTGTGAGGTTGAGATATTCTCTCAACCAACTTATTGTGCATCCAAGATAGTTTCCCTACCTTGAGACAATTCCTCATGTATATATATAACTCTATTTGATTAATAGAATATAGTTTGCATAGTGACATTTTATCTTGGTATCAGAGCCCATAAAAGCCTGGACCTCGGCCCCTCCTGGTCTGAGGGAAATAAGAGAATATATTTCGTTTTTTTTGTCCATTTTTTTGAGCGGACTAGGGCAGTGAGTGTGAATGCACCTTGTGATTAGTGAGAGCATAGTGTTCATCGAGATACCTTGATTTGTGGAGCCGAGAGCATGGCTCTATTCATAGATCTACCCAGCACTGCCGCTTCGTTGTCTTCTCTACCCTCGACCAGGGCTCCGCCTAGTGCCAGAACTGGCTTCATCGACTTCATCGGAGAGAAGACACTGTTTGACAATTGGGATTTTCTGTTACCACTGTGGGGATTCATGGAGAAGCAATCGAGCTTCAAGTGGAAGCCGAATATAGCTGCGTGTCGATGAGTTTGGAGTGGTGGTGGTACGAGCTCATGATCATTCTCTGTGATCTACTCTCTGGAAGTGTAAGCATTCAAATGGCCCGCCTCTTGGTTCCCTTGAAGATCATGTGCTCCAGGAAGTCATTCATCCCGTTCGTTCAGGCTGTCTCGAAACGGCTCCCGACGTCGATCCTGTCGCCCATGGCGGCCGTCTCGGCGATTAGGGCAGACTCCATGGTGACTCTCATGCCATTGGGTAGAGTCGTGATGCGTGTGGAAGGGTACACGAGAATGGGCGTGTGGTCCAACAACCAAGCCGACCACTATTATGATCAATCTCTCAAGAGATCTCGCCAAGGTTTGCTGGAAAAGCGGGGTGTCTTTGTGGTGGAAGGAGATATTAATGATGCCCCATTGCTGAAAAAAAACTATTTGATGTGGTGACCTTTACCCATGTAAGGATCTCAGTAAAAATATTTGTGATTGGTAAGTCTCAAATGGGCTGTGTTTACAAGGGGCCATTCTGGTTCACCTCACCTTTGCCAACGAAGAACGAATTGGCTGCGAATTGGGGCCAAAGGCAGACAAGGACCATCTCCTTTCTAGTAAGTTGAATGACACAATATGGAGCATCTCTCTCCCCGCAGGGGCGGACAAGGACCATCATTTTGCCAACCCAATTGGACCCCTTTCTCCTGATTTGTCCACTCTGGTGTACGAAGGAATTCCTGTATTTGTTGTAGAGAAAGATCTTCTGAGAGATCGGGGTAAATAATATTTTTATGATGAAAGTATTTTGGAATCAAAACAATATACATATTCAGATTAGCCATCTCAATATGAAGTTATTTTGTTAGAATTGGCTACTCTAACAAATAACAGGCGAAACATGAAGTTCCAAGTTTCAATTGATAGAGACAAAGATGCCCAAGGTGTGAGCAACGAAAAGAGGAGGTAATGAAGAAAAAACAATTATTATGATGGACATCAATCTAGTTTGTGTGAGTTTTGTGTGAGTTTCTTGGAATAGACTCAATAGCATGTTGTATAATGAGTCACAGAGTTGAATGGTAAGCAAGTCTAGGATGGTTTTGTAGTGGTCATTGTATGTACCTGGTAACTCCAAGAATTGGAGTATGTAAGCCTTGTAAAGGCATCTGTATCCTCGTAAAGTTCGTGGTAATCTCAAAAACACTCTGTAACTATAGGTTTGTGGTCAGCCAGAAACCACGTGTAACAGTGAAGTGGACTGGAAACAGGTTTCTGACAGTATTCACCCACTAATGAAGAGATCCGGTGCAAGGTCGTCGAAGAAGAAATCCAGTGCAAGGTCACCGATGAAGGGATCCGGTAAAATTTTGCCGAAGAGATCTAAGACAGATCTACTGTTGGTGAGAGTTCACCAATAAAGGAAGAGGATGGTTACAGGTCATCTGATAAAACCCATGTTGGAGGGCGATCTATAGATATAGGTACATGTATGCATTGATAATGGTTGACAGAACCATGTACACGAAGGACATCCTACGAGACTAGCGGTTGCAGCTGTTGGTACCCATGCATTATGGTGGATGGTTGCTTATTTATATGGACGTCGACATATCCTTTTTGTTATGTTTGAACACAACTAGATTTTTCAAATGGATATTGAGACAAGTAGTCATTAAGGGGGAGTGTTGGAATATGTAATTCGTACTTGTCTTCAGTTGTGGCTATCTATGTATAGAGTCTGTTCCTATTCCATAGGTTAGCTAAAACCTAAGTTCCTAGTTTGGTGTGAGGTTGATATATTCTCTCAACCAATTTATTATGCGTCCAAAATAGCTTCCCTATCTTGAGACAATTCCTCATGTATATATGTAACTCTATTTGATTAATAGAATATAGTCATCTTGTATAGATAACCCGATTTTTGTTAAAATGAGATGCTGGAAAGCCTAGTCAACACAGTCATATGCCTTTAGAAGATCTACCTCATAACTAGGGCCGCTTCGTGTGTCGTGTATGTTCCTGTTGTGAAAAAAAACAAGATTTCTCTCGCGAGATATGGATAAATGAGAACTTCATAAAATGTTGGAAAGCCTAGTCAACACAATCATATGCCTTTCGAAGATCTACCTCTTAACTAGGGCCGCATCATGTATCATCTCGTTGTGCTCAAAAACAAGATTTCTCTCATGAGATATGGATCAATGTATCAAAGAGAACTTTATAAGCTCAACAATAATTTTTGATATGAGCTTATATGTAATATTAGAGTGATATAGGGATATAGGGAAGTGATACAAAAAAGTGAAGGAATCTGATGGTTTTGGAGGAATCAGATGCTTTGATTTCAGGGTTGTGGGCAATCTTGATTTGACATATAATTTTCCGTCTTAGTGGGAAATCTTGATTTTACATATAATTTTCCGTCTTAATTTGTGGTTAAAATTATAGCAAAAAGGCCATAGAATTAGAAATTCATTCATTACTATTAAAAGGCTTATTCAAGTTTATTTCGATTCCTTTAGCAAAGTAGATTTTTTTTTTATTTTTTTTTCACATGAAAAATACTTCTGGTTTATATTTTGTACTAGGTCAAATATTGAGATTGTTCAAAATACAAATTAGACACAAAAATTACAAAATACATCATTTCTGACGTGAATCAGGAAATCTTTTCTGCATAGCTCAAATCTCCAAACTGGAGCGGTTGTATATTGTCTTTCTAACATTTCCTATTCTTATAAAAACTACTAAAAAAAAACAGACTCCTACCATCTTCTCTTTTTCTCTGTCTTCGAGATTCCCTTTGCGCTATACATTAGCATGGCATCTGTTCCTTTTCCAGCATTTAGCCTACCATTTATTTGTTTCTCTTCATAACTGTAAAAAGTGTCTCCCTTTTGACCGGAAAAACCATTTCCTTACCCCATTATTACACAAATTTCACCATTCCCCTCGCTCCATATCCATTTGTGTCGAATAACTCATAATGCATTTTTCCAAAGGATCCAGTCAAGCCTTTTTTGGAGAGACGATAAGCTTCAATATTCTTTTCCCTATATATATGATTAAAAGAAATGGATGAAAATGATCTTTCTAGATCTTTGATTCTCCCAAGCCAATGTGATAGGTGTCCTAGGTTTAGATAGGTGCCCTTGTTCATATACTCAATGAGGACTTTTGAATCTTCGGAGACCCAAAACTTCTCTATGTATAACTGATTGGAGAACCAATGTAATTCCCACAAAAACAAAATCTCAGCTCGCATATTAGACCCCATCCCCCATCCCAATAAATTTTGTAATGACAATTTGGGGATATCATGAGCTATGTTCTGCAACCACATCGCTGATTTTGTGAAGCCCCATCAAATAATCCTGTTGGGTAATGTATTTCGAAAGGGTGCAGTCTTTTTGATAAATCAGCAAGAGGATTTTACTTTATATCTTGTTGGGTAATGTATTTTGAAAGGGCGCAGTATTTTTGATAAATCAACAAGACGATTTTAATTTATTCTAAGAATTCTCGAGGATTGTGTAATCTATAAACATATTCTTTTCAGAGTGCATAACAACCCCTCAAAAATATTTTCGTTCCTTCCAAACCATAGGTACCAATGAAAAAATATGGGAATATTTATGAAATTATTGCCCTTACTAAACCACCATCAGATACAATCCTCATTGGTCTTATAATCTGGTATCGTCAAATGAAAATAATGACATAGAATTGTTAAAGTCTCCCTTGAAAATGGGCACATGTAGAATAAGTGATGGTTTTCTTCGATTTCCTCCTAGAAAAGAGTGCAGACCCTTGGTCGATGCCATCCTCTTTTTTTGTAGATTATTCCAAGTGAGGTTTCAATCTATCCAAACTAGGCAAAAGAAAACGATCATCTTCACTTGAAGATTTACCTTCCACATTTCCTTGAACCAACTATTAGGTTCATTTTCCAGTTTAGAATTTATGAGGTCACTCTATATCTCATTTTTTTTTACCTATCCATTTTTAGTCTTAGCCCCCCCAAGGTTACCTTATCTCCCCCATTGCTCTTTCTCAATCCCAGGCTTCTTAAAGACTCTGTGTACTTTAACCATTCCGATTTCATCTTCCCATGTAGCTTCAAGTCCCATTCTGACCTCCATCTCAGTGCTCCATCTTCCCATTCTTTGATTCCCTGACTCATGAAAAAATATCCCTTGTGATTTAGATTATTGACGATCTCCTAACTAAGTGTTGTTGTGTGATCCAGTCCTCGTATATTCGGGTGTCCGCTGAGGACTTTGTTTCCATTCCCAAATACCCATTTCAGGTTCACATACAACAATGGCCGTGTCTTTTTGAATCCTTTCCATATATTAAACTTGAACCAGTGGCCATGTGTTTTTGAATCCTTTCCATATATTAAACCCACTCGGTACATCCTCTGAGCCATGTATAAATAAATCCTCCACACCCTTTTGATTTAAATATTTGTGCTTATCGATCTCACTCCAAATTCCTTACACATTTAAACATCTCCACATTTATTTTATAAGAAGTGTTTTGCCGAATGTATCCAAGTCTAGTATACCCCACCCTCCTTTTTCCTTTGGCTTTGCTATACTCTCCCAATAGGCTAGATGGAAAGTCTTGTTTTCTCTACCTCCATTCTATATAAAACGAGCCATGACCTTTCTAATTCCCTCCAAAATTTTCTTTGGTTTTATGAATAGGTGCACCCAATATACTGTAAATTTCTGTCTATGCCAATATCAATCTCCGCTGGTTTCCTGTGCTAATATCAATCTCCCCCTTTGATAGCAATTTTGTTGACCAACCTTTGATCCTTTTCTGATATTTTATTAACAACCAATTCCAATTCTCCGAAGTATATTATAAATGTCATCCTTTAGAGGCGCAATACTGAAATTAAACATGGAGCCAATCTCTTTAAATGATTCTTTGTCCATCTCTATATTCAAGTTGATTTCCATTCCTGTAGCAATGCAAAAAAGTTTGATGGCATTATGGAAAATCTGTAATTCCTTTAGAGTTCCCATTCATAGCATAACAACGTCATCCACTAACATCAAGTGTGTGATGTAAAGCTTATGTGCTATTTTTACTCTTTTTAAGTTACCCGACTATTTTTCCTTCAATAATAAAAGACTTAATCCTTCCATCACTTATGCTATTTTTACTCTTTTCAAGTTACCCGACTATTTTTCCTTCAATAATAGAAGACTTAATCCTTGCATCACCAGAAAAAAACATCATTATCACCCAAAAAAAAAAAAAAAAAAACAATAGTGGTGAGAAAAAAAAACAGTAATAAAAGACTTAATCCTTCCATCACCAGAAAAAAAATAATAATGGTGACATCCGAAAAAAAAAAACAATAATGGTGACACCCAAAAATAAATAAATAACGGTGACAGAGGACATCCCTACCTGAGTCCTCTAGAGCTATTAAATTTTTTGGAGCGAGATAAATATGAAGAAATTTGCTAAAGATACACAACCTATGATCCTTTTGACTTGTCCTCTAGAGCTAGTGAATTTTTTTGCACCCTCTAGAGCTAGTGAATTTTTTGGTACGAGTGAATTTTTTGGATCGAGCTAAAGATGTAGAAAATTGCTAAAGATACACAACCAATGATCCAGTTTGTGGTATCCAATCCCAGCCCAATTTGGAGAAGAAAAATTCTAATAAAGGACCACATGCCATTGGAGTATATGACCTCATGCCATGTCATATTAGTGTTGGAATATTAATTCCAACTGCCCACACAAACAGCAGGACAAAAAATTTAATTTTATGGGATTGAAAGACGTCAAACACCAGTGAGAATTTAAGATTGATAAGAATTTGGGAAATGAAAGAAAAGGTGGTGGAAATCTCCAGTTTTGATCCACACGAAACCTCCTGCATTCAAGTCTCTGAACCCATGATATTATTCGCACTCAACTACCGCATTGAACACCCACCAACTCCATTTAACGTAGAGGCAACAACATTCCGGGGGGTGGGGGGGGCAGCAGGCTTCAGTAGCAAAGGGGAAGACAACCCCTGAAATGAATGACATCACCCATTTCTGGGACCCACCAAAGAAATTCTGGGAGGTGAATGGAACTCACGTGAATGAAATCTAAGCAGCCCCCGGAAAGCACAAGGGAATAAAGTCTTTTTTTATTGTAATTTTATTATTATTTCCCGCACAATGTTTTAAAGTTTTTAATGCCAGGTTAATTTAATTTACTGTGGTACATTTAGAGTTTTAACATTGGTTATATATTATAAATATGAGATATTTATAATATACAATATTGTAATGTTTCATATATATATGCCATGAGTGCATTGTATTGTGTTGCTGTGTATTGTAATTTGCCCGAAGGCAGAAACAAAGACAAAGAGAAATTTTTTTTTGCTGTGAGTGAAACAGTTAAAGAGTGAGCTGCGTGTGTAGCAGCCAACAATTTTATTGTGTGAATCCAGAACAACAGAAGTTCTGAAGAATTTCATTTTGTAACAGAGTTCATGTTTTTAATGAAATAGCAGTGTTATACCTCATCTCTCTATGTCTGCAATTTTTTTTTTATATCTCTGTGTTACAAGTAGAGGAATTGTTTTATTCCTCTGTGTGTTAGAATTACTCAAAAAATTCCAACATGGTATCAGAGCTAGTCTAGGCTCTTAGTGAACGAAGCAGAGATTACTCTTCACTGTAGAAGAGGTAAGAAGTTTATTGAAGTGGATTTCTCCAACATAAAAGCTTCTGTTTTTTTTTTTTACACAGTCAGGGAAATTATTTGTTTTTCACAGTCAAGAATGGTAGCAGCAAGCACCAGTCTAAAAAATTCCCAAATTCCAAATTTTAACGGGAATAATCATGAATATTGGGCTATCACTATGAGAGTCTTGTTTGCTTCACAGGACATATGGGAGCTAGTTGAGAATGGCTACCTAGAACCAGTAGATGCAACAACATTGACTACTTTGACAATAGCAGAAAGAGATTTGTTAAAAGATAATAGGAAGAAGGACTCCAAAGCCCTATTCTATCTTTTTCAATTTGTACATGAAAGTATTTTCCCAAGGATTGCAGTAGCAACAAAGTCTAAGAAGACATGGGATATTATCAAAACAACCTATCAAGGCATGGAGAAGGTGAAGACAACAAAGTTGCAAATGTTGAGGAGAGATTTTGAAACTCTCTGTATGGAAGAGTCTGAAAATATAGACTCATTTTTCACACAAGTTATTGGGTTGGTTACTCAGATAAGGTATCATGGAGAGACACTTGAAGACAGAATAATTGTGGAGAAAATCTTGAGAATTCTACCCTCAAAATTTGATGCCATAGTAGTGGCAATAGAAGAGACAAAGGATCTCTCACAATTTACAGTGGATGAGCTGAGTGCATCCCTAATGTCTCATGAACACAGAATGAACAAAGGAACAGATTCCTCATTGGAACAATCTTTCAAGACTCAAATGTCTTTTGGCCAAAGCAGAGGTCAAGGCAGAGAAAACAACCGAGGAAGAGGAAGAAGCCAAAACAGAGGAAGAAACAACCTTAAAAGTTCGAGTGGAAGAAGCAGCAATCAGAACCAGAATGAACGCTCAAGCCAACATCAAGCTCATGGACAAAGGTATGATAAATTCCAAGTCCAGTGTCATTATTGCAAGAAATTTGGGCACTATGCCAATGAATGTAGGAAAAAGAAAAATGACATGAATAATAGGCAGAATGCTAATTTTGCAAAAGAAAATAAGAACCAGAGTAATGTGCAGTTAACATGTAATGTAGCACAAGATAGACAAGATGAGGTATGGTTCTTAGACTCAGGTTGTAGCAACCACATGATTGGAAACATAGCAATGTTTGTCAATCTGGATGGAAATGTTAAATCTGATGTAACAACAAGAACTGATAGTAAGATCTCTGTCAAGGGAAAAGGCAGAGTCAGTATCCTGGCAAAAAATGGAGAACAAAAGTTTGTGTCAGATGTATATAATGTACCTGGCTTGAACTATAATATTTTGAGAATTGGATAGCTCATTGACAAGGGCTAGAATTTATTTTTTAAAGATGATGTGTGCACAATCATGGACATACCTCCAAGGAAGAAAGTCATTGCAGAGCTGCAGATGACAATCAATAGGATGTTTCCTCTCAAGCTCAGAGTAGACTTGAAGGAAAAAAGCAATGTAGTAGCTATAACAAAAGAGGTCTTTCAAGAGGAAGTGAAAGATGAAAATTGGTTATGGCACTTGAGATTTGGACATCTCAATTTTGGAGGCCTGAACTTGTTGCACATAAAGGGAATGGTAAAAGGATTACCACTGATTGAGAAACCGGACAACCTTTGTGAAGGCTTCATCTTGAGCAAACAACACAAAGAAAGCTTTCCAGCAGGGAAGAGTATAAGGGCAAAGTCACCCTTAGAGATTGTCCATTCAGATTTGTGTGGACCAATGCAAAGACCATCTTTAGCTAGCAACAAATATGTTTTGACATTTATAGATGATTACACCAGAAAGACATGGGTGTATTTCTTGAAATAGAAGAGTGAAGTGTTTGAACAGTTCTGCCACTTTAGAGCTCATGTTGAGAAGCAGAGTGGGCACCACATCAAAGTGCTAAGAACTGACAGAGGTAGAGAATACCCCTCCAAATATTTCCTACGTTTCTGTAGGGAGAATGGTATACATAGGAATTTTACCACAAGGTACACACCTCAGCAAAACAGTGTTGCTGAAAGGAAGAATACAACCATCATGGACATGGTCAAAAGTATGTTGAAGGCAAAACATTTGCTAAATGAGTATTGGGATGAAGCTTCAAATTGTGCAGCATACATCTTGAATAGATTCCCAACCAAAGTTGTCATGAACAGAGTTTCAGAAGAAGCGTGGAGCGACATAAAGCAGCATGTCACCTACATGAAATTTTTTGGATGTGTGGCTTATGCACATGTTCCAGATCAATTGAGAAAGAAGCTCGATAGCAATGGGGATAAATGTATCTTTGTTGGATACAATGATGATTCCAAAGAATACAAACTCTATAATCAATCCACCAAGAAAACAATAATAAGCAGAGATGTGAAGTTTATTAAAGAAGAAGCTTGGGATGGAAGCTTAGAGAAAATGGTGAATGTGAAGACATGTGTGTCTCGCGAAGAAGAAGAGGAAGGGACAGCTGCAAATCATCCCTCCATGGTGGCTCCTCCTCCACCACCGCAAACACAGCAAACCACACCACAAGCTGGAAATAGAACAACCTTTAGAAATCAAGGAAGTGCTTCTTCAAGCACACCACAGGGAACAGAAACTCCCTCAAGTTCAAGTGGAACTCCAAGTACACCAAGGAGACCGAGATTCAGAAATCTGAGTGAGATTTATGAACAAGGAAAGGTAAATGATGATGTCGGTCTGAACTCTTTATTTTCTTTTTATTGTCATGTTGATGACCCAATTCATTTTGAAGATGTTGTAAAGGAAGAAAAATGGATTGAAGCAATGGATGAAGAAATTGGTTCAATAGAAAAGAGTAATACATGGGAGTTAGTGGACCTCCCTAAAGGTAAATAAGTTATTGGAGTAAAATGGGTTTACAAGACCAAGAGAAATGCTGAAGGCAAGATTAAAAGGCACAAAGCAAGACTTGTTGTCAAAGGCTACAAGCATCAACAAGGAAGAGATTATGAAGAAACCTTTGCACCAATTGCAAGGATGGTAACCGTGAGAATAGTGTTGTCCATAGCAGCCCAACCTAAATGGAAGGTTTACTAAATGGATGTCAAATTTTCATTCTTGAATGGAGTGTTGAAAGAAGAGGTATATGTTGAACAACCTTTAGGCTATGAGATGGAAGGCTAAGAGAACAAAGTATGCAAGTTGAGGAAATCTCTTTATGGGCTGAAGCAAGCTCCAAGAGCATGGTACAGTAGGATAGATACATACCTGATTGAAAATAGATTTGAGAAATGTGATGGAGAACCCACACTCTACATAAAAGAAAATGATGGTAAGATTCTTATTGTTGTTTTATATGTAGATGATTTAATATTTACTGGAAATGAAGTTTCTCTCTTTGCTGATTTCTCTTTTTCTAAGTAAAACTAATTCTATTATGTATAAAAGTTACTGTTACAAAACTGCCTCAGTGTCATCTGTGAGAGCTTGAACACTGAGCTTGATAGACATGCTCAACAAAAAGAGTCTGGATTGCCCTAGGAGGGAAACCAGTCCTTTAAGAAACAGTTTGGCCGCCCTTGGAAGGGAAACCGACCTACAGTTTATAAAAAGAAACTTAACAGAGAGATATATGCTGAAAGTAACAATCAAATTTTCCAGTTGAGCATTGAGACAAGTAAAAAAAATATTCCAACAGTAATTGAGCAAAAATACCAGAAGAAGCTGTAGGCTAGGAGAATCATTGATCATGAGTCGGAGACGGAGGTTCTTCCACAACTCTGCATCAATATTCATCTCTGCTATCATCCATAACTCCTTTGAGAACGCCTTCCTTGTCAGTGACCACATCCTCCTTGCATGGCACGTCCTTGGAGGGATGAGCGATATCTGCAGGCAAATCCGAGCTTTTGGGGAAGCTTGTGACCGGAGGGAGTAGGGGCGAGGCCGCAAGGGAGGGAATAGGGTGAGGAGACTCTTCTCTGAGAGTCACAATGACAAAGGCCATGACAATGGGTCTGTCTAAGGAATTCTCAAAGCGAAAGTGTGCTTTTGGCGCATGGGAAGGCTGGTAGACCCACGGGAGACAGGAGGAATTACACCACTGGGAGGGTTAACAGAGGGGGGGCATAGGCTGAGCAAAATGAACATTTTCACGATGTTGGCCATGACCTCTGAAGCTGCGCATCACCTGAAGCTGGACTTTCGCCTCTTCAGCTGAGGAAGACCTCGAAACTAAGCTTGAGGAAGGTCGATAGTGAGAAGCACGACCCCAACTGGTGCCTCGCCGACACCTCATTCTGTGGTGAAGGCGCGGCATGGTGGTAGGGGCGGGATGGAGATACCTACAACAGAAGGGGCAGACAAGAAGCTCAGGAGCACAGTGAGGGGAGTTGATACCACAGATATCCGCAGGCCGAGAACAATGAGGGGAATTGACACCATAGAAGAGGCTTTGTGAGAAATGATGCCCCGGCAGCGGTTCGAAGCAGGCAAGAAGAGTACAGCGATGACCGGTATGTGTGCGAGCGTTGGGCTCAGCACAGCCTGGAGGGCAAGCACCGCTTAAAGGAAGCGAGGAACCACCATTGTTACCACAACAATCTGAATAGTCTAGAACGAACGCCATAGCTGAATGAAGACACATAGCAAATTGAAGGAGCGTATGAGCAGGTGGAGTAATGTCTTCGCGAGCTGGCGGAGTTATCAATGCATTAATGCATGTACAAGGAGCCATATGGCCACTCCACGCGAGCTCCTTCGGGAGTCGCGTAGGGACCAATGTCCCATCACTCCATGCAGACATCCGCATCCGGAGCTCTCATTACTGATTTTAAAGCAGCCATGAAGAGTGAATTTGAAATGACTGATTTGAGTTTTCTGAGATATTTTCTTAGAATTGAAGTAGAGCAAAATGAAAATGGGATTTTTATTTCCCAAGAAAAATATGTTGAAGAAATGTTGAAAAGATTCAACATGCAGAACAGTAAGGAAGTTGTAACTCCAACTGTCATGGGGTTAAAATTAAGCAAAGAAGACAACAACAAGGATTTTGATTCTAGATTGTACAAAAGCATAGTTGGCAGCTACATGTATTTGACTGCAACTAGGCCGGATATAATGCACGTTGTAAGTTTAATCTCCAAATTTATGGAAAGGCTGAAAGAGACTCATTGGCAGGCAACCAAGAGGATTCTAAGGTATGTGAATGGAATGCAGGGTTATGGTATTTTCTACTCCTCATCTGAAAATTTTAAATTGACTGGTTACACTGACAGTGATTGGGCTAGAAGTGTAGATGACATGAAGAGCACATCTGGATATGTGTTTCATTTGGCATCGGGAGCCATTTCATGGGCTTCCAAGAAATATTCAATTGTGGCTTTATCAACAGTAGAGACATAATATGTGACAACAACAACAACATCATGCCAAGCAGTATGGATAAGAAGGATGCTCAGAGATTTATGTCATGAGCAAGACAAATGAACGACAATTTATTGTGATAACAACTCAGCGATAGCTTTATCAAAGAATTTTGTCTTTAATAAGAGAACAAAGCATATTGATGCAAAATTTCATTTTATACGTGAACTAGTTAATAATGGCGAAATTTTTTTGCAACACTGTAGGACAGAGGAGCAGTTTGCTGATATTTTGACAAAGCCATTAACGCAATTTTTTTTTAATTATTCAAGGAAATGCCTGGGTATGCAACAAAACCCAGCAGTTGAAATTAAGCAGGAGTGTTGGAATATTAATTCCAACTTCCCACACAAACAACAGGATGGAAAATTTAATTTGATGGGATTGAAAGACGGCAAACACCAGCAAGAATTTAAGACTTATAAGAATTTGGGAAAGGACAGAAAAGGCTGTGGAAATCTCGAGTTTTGATCCACACGAAACCTCCTGCATTCAAGTCTCTGCACCCATGATATTATTCACGCTCAACTACCGCATTGAACACCCACCAACTCCATTTAACGTAGAGGCAACAACCTTCCGGGGGGGCAACAGGCTTCAACAACAAAGGGGAAGACAACCCCCGAAATGAATGACATCACCCATTTTTGGAACCCACCAAAGCAGTTCCGGGAGGTGAATGGAACTCACGTGAATGAACTCCAAGTAGCCCCCCGAAAATACAAGGGAATAAAGTCTTTTTTTATTATAATGTTTTTTATTATTTCTTGCACAATGTTTTAGAGTTTTTAATGCCAGGGTAATTTTATCTACCATGGTACATTTAGAGTTTTAACTTTGGTTATATATTATAAATATGACATATTTATAATATATAATATTGTAATGTTTCATATATATATATATGCCATAAGTGCATTTTTTTTTAAGTGAAATAGTAAAAAAGTGAGTTGCGTGTGTGTAGCAGCCAACAGTTTTATTGTGTGAATCCAGAACAACAGAAGTTCTGAAGAATTTCATTTTATAACAGAATTTATGTTTTTAATGAAATCGCAGTGTACCTCATCTCTCTATGTATGCAATTTATTTATTTTTATCTCTGTGTTACAAGTAGAGAAATTGTTTTATTCCTCTGTGTGTTAGAATTACTCAGAAAATTTCAACAATTAGACCACATGCCATGGAAATATAAGACCACATGCCATGCTAGTATATGACAATCCTACAGTGTTGAAAGGAGAATTACATTATTTTTTTCTTTTGGTGTAAATACAATTTGAAAACTCTGAAGATGCTGATGCAGTGAGTTCAAATTTTTCTATAGAGCATAACATAACATAACTTAACTATTCACATAATGGTTGATTATTACTATTACATGGTTTGCGAAATTAATGTTCTCCTATAGAGCTTTTGTAAAAACGTGTTATTTTGACAAGGTAGCTCTACTGCACACATTAAAATTATGAACAAATCAAGACGAAAATTCATTGACTTCATTTCTAAAAGTACTTTAACTAAACTTGAATATTTAACATGTAAATGTAAAAACAATTAAACATTTCTTTCTTTCCAATTCTACCAATTCCATACAGACCACTATGCATTGCATCAAAATTGACAGCTTTGCCTCCACCATTCATATAGAAAAACAGAAATAAATTTTTGGAAAAATCATTATCCAACCTTTGCCTACACCCTCTGTACAAAGAAACTAAAATGATGCGGAAGTTCTACTAATAACTTCCGCATTCCCTGGTTCAAACCGCCATGGAGTTCAGAAGAAAAGAATGCAAACAGTAATAGCATTCATAAATTCAAATTCCAAAACGCACCAGATAATGAGATGTCTTTAGTACTCGGATTTTGGGGTGGGGTTTGCATGTTTCTCAGCTAGCACGCTGAACAGTGTGACACATTTATTGCATGCGCATTTACATTTCTACAGTAATAACACGTACAATGTTTTTTCTCAGGATTCGACACGTCTCTTACAATATTTGGGTATCAGCGAACCATGGGTTGAATAAGTTTTTTTTATCATTTTCCTCCCCTCGATCATATTGTCCAATAACACAGAATGGCAAATATTAACCGTCACTGCTCGGAACTCGCAAAATTCAAATTGGAGGAAACGAATTGCATGGAGTAGCCGAGTTGTGAGTTGGTGGGACCATAGATACATAAACTTTTGTATATAATCTATTTTTGGGTTTTATTTCTATGTTTATAAACTGCTTAGAAAATTTATAAAAGTGTACTTCATTTATTTTATGTTTTGTTTTTTGTTTTTTTCAAGTATAAGATATAATTTTTTTTGGGTGGAGATTATAATCTCTATCCAGATTTGATTATATAATAGTTCTACTTGATATGACTATATAATTGCTTGATTTGTTAATTGATTATTATTAGTTTAATAGCAATATTTTTTTTATCTTTTAAAATAAATATTTATTTAAAAACAAAATATTTTCAAATATTTAATTGGATCATAACTTAAAGGCTTTGAAATATTCATGTCATGATTTGAAGATATTTGTTAGGTGATTTTTAGTGTTAAGCTTTGAATTCAAAGCAATCACAATTAAAATCCTTTAAAGTATTTCATATTTAGGTAAATAACATATTTATCATCAACTATTGGCCACCCTAAGCCACTCTTTGCACAAAAAATGAATATGAATAAGATATAAATAATCATATTTAGTGGAATTTGTTGTCCATCATTAAATATGTATTCCCTAACCCTTTAATAAGTAGTAGTAAAAATGTAAAAGTTTGTAGTTGCTAATGGTTACTATCCACCGAAATTTATGCAAGTCTTTGCATGTGATTAGTACGGTCTTAATTTCTCCACTCTAGATATCAATTTATTACTCTCTAACAAAGCAGGACTATATGAATATATTTTCCTATTAACCCTATTATTCTAGCATTTACCAATACAAATTATAATATTTAGCTTTGAAAAATAAATATTTATTTTTCAATATTATTAAAATATTTGTTTTTCAATACATATCTATTTCATATAAATAAATAATTTTTTTTAGATATTATTAAAATACTTGTTTTTCAATACATATCTATTTTATATAAATAAATATTTATTTTTAGATATTATTGAAATACTAGTTTTTCAATACAATTCTATTTCATATTTCTACTTCTCTGCATTATCCATTTCCTCTAACTTTCCAAAATTCCTTTAAATGACAACTCAAACTAAAATTTGAGGGACTCATCATATGATTTTAAGTTAATTTGAACATAATGATCTTACAACTGTTAGGAGACCATATTTTTCAATGCTACATGACATAATTTTAAGATATTTATGGGGTGATATTTATTGTTAAACTTTGAAGTAAAACGCTCAAAATTAAAATCCTTGATCCACTATTAGATTTATTCCGTATCAATTTAATAAGTAATAGTAAAATTGTAAATGTTGAGAGTGTATGTCGTTGCAGTTTTGTGATAAGTCGGAAACCACTTTGCAGTGTAGGTTTGTGGTAAGCCAGAAACCACATGTGAGAGTGATGTGGAAAAATATTTCTGTAGGCATGGTTTATGGTCAACCAAAAATACCCTGGGCATGGTTTAGGGTAAGCCGATAAAGCCTAGAGCATGGTTATGGGTAATCAAATAAAACCCATGATGACGACGATGGAGGTGGATTTATAGGTACAGGTACATGCATGCATATAATGGTTGACTGAACCATGTACACAAAGGACATCCTAGTATACTATCGGTTGCAACGGTTGGTACTCACGCATTCAGGAAGATGGTTGTTCCTCTATATGGGCGTTGACATATTCTTTCTTATTATGTTTGTAAACACCGTGACCATAGTTAGACTTTATTGATTGAGATCAAGACAAGTGGTCATTAAGGGGGGACTTGGGAAATATAATTCCTATTTGTCTTTGATGTTGTCATCAATTATAGAATGAGTTTTTTCCTATTTTTTAGGATTTTGTTTAGGTCTATTTGGATGAGATATTATCTCCAACTAGATAGATTCCTAGATTGGTGTGTGGTTGAGATATTCAGTCAACTAAGATATTGTATGTCCAAGATAGATTAGCTGTATGGAAACATAATTTCATGTATTTATATTGTATCATTATTTTATGTGAATAATAGAATATCATTATTTCCTGTATAGATCCTATAAAGCCAAGTAAAAAGGGGCACACAGGCTCATCGAAAAAAAACCCAAAGGGTGCAAAATAAAGATCTAGAAAATCTAGAAAACGGATACAAGCCAAAAACTTTAGCCAAAAATTAGGCACAGGCTACCTAGATGGCCTCCCAAAAACATTTCCATAGTAGGACTTCATAACAAAAACTGGAAGAGGCTGCATGAAAACCAAGAAAAACCCCAAACATAATGACATTGGAGGAATCAACAGTTACAAATGACTAAGCCCATTATGAGAAGAGAAATGACCAATGACATCTTCATTCCTGACCTTGAATCAATGCACGAACCAGGGTTCATATCGGCAAGGAAGTCGTTAATGAGCCTGATACCCCAACTCCCCACGCGCAACACAGGAGGAAACAAAACACACCAATTCGACGAAGCAACAAAACTCCAAAAAATGTACCATGAGCACCACTACAAGAGGCATCAAATGTAAAATGTAGAGCATATCCCCCCTAAAGGCCCCATTATCCATCAGGAAACAATGGTAGAGAGGCATTGTCGGACCAGAGTGATAACGCAGAAAAAGGAAACGAGGCTACGGTGGCTAGGGTTCTAGCCACCAAGCCCCCTCATTGAGGAGACTAGAAAAAAAGAAGCGGCTAGGGTACTTAATCCCGCGAAATCTCTACGAAATTTGACAAAGGAATAATTATTGATATTAAAATGATGTCCACAATGCATTTGTTAATTTATCATTGTTAATTGATCATTATTAGGTTGGTATTGATCAATCCAAGTAATTATATTTAGCTTCAAAAAATAAATATTTAATTTTAGAGACTACTAGATTTTTTTCAAATATTTGATTTCATAATAACTTAAATGCCTTGTAATATTCATGTCATTATTTGAATGATTTTAAGATATTTGTGGGATCAATTTTTTTAAAGCTTTGAAGGAAAGCACCCAAAATTAAAATCCTTGAAAATAGCTCATATTATGTAAATAACATATTTACCATGAATTACTACCCATCATAATTTAAGCAATTCTTTGCACAAAAAAATGGATAAGAATAAGATGTAAATAAATAAACTTACTAGGAGTTGCTCCACCATTAGATATGTATTCCCTAGAACTTTTATTGGGAGTTGCTCCACAGTTAGATATGTATTCCCTACCACTTTAATAAGTAGTAGTTAAAATGTAAATTTTCGAGTTGCTAGTGGTTACTATCCACCAAAATTTATGCAAGTCTTTGCACATGAGTAGTAGGTAATTAATTTCTATCAATTTATTACTCATTAACATAGCACCACTATAGAAATATGTTTTCCTACTGACCACTATTATTTTAACATTGACCAATTCAATTTATAATGTTGAACTTTGAAAAATAAATATTTGTTTTTCAATATTATTAAAATAATTATTTTTCAACACAGATCCATTTCATATTTATAGTTTTCATGCAATATATTTTTCCATTAACTATGCCAAATTCCTATAAGAACTTTGAAAAATAAATACTTATTTTTCAATATTATTAAAATAATTATTTTTCAACACATATCCATTTCATATTTATAGTTTTCATGCAATATCTATTCCCCTTAACTATGAAAAATTCCTATAAATTATTTCATGCAAGTTAATTTGAACATAATCTTACATGCTCCCCGATCGGGATGCCAAGTGGCTAATGCAAGAGGTGAGCTGGCACGAGATCGTGCATACCACACAGATAATTTATGCTGACACAGAGGGAGGAAGGTGGGTACTACCACCCATGCCGTATAATGACGACATTTAATATGAGTGGAAGTAAACTCAGGATGTCAGACATGGGTTGGAAAAGACGTCGGTGCGGGAGGAATGTAACATATGTTAAGTGTGGTAACATGGTTTTGAAGTTATCCGTTGAGCAGAGAGCAGAACAGGAAGTTGGTGAGCAGGCAAAGGTTTTGACAATGGTTGCACGATGCTTCTCCCGGTATGTTCTAAGCCTCATTATCATGTCTGTTGATGCGCTAAGGGAAGGACTCCAGTCATTGGCTTTATTTCTGTTTTCTCCATATGGGACATATGAGAACCACTATGAGCTTTCTATGATCTCTAGTTTTTGGGATGGTTTAGTGAATTTCACTTGGAATTTTATGGTGGTCAAACCTTCAAAGTCCGGTTGTCTTGAGCATTGGGGTGTATCTGAGAATGGTAATTCTGTCCTTCTTTGCTTTTATTATTTCCAGTCTGCATGTATCTTATGTTTTGGTTTTGTGGGTTGTGACATTTGTAATTTCAGGAATATCATGTATGCTACTAAGGAGGTGGGAATTAGTGTATTGGAATCCATGAAGCCACCTTACTTGACTTGTCTTTTCATTGGCATGGCCTTGCATGTATTCCAATTGACTCTGCTTTTCCCCAATTTGATTCTGCATGCCCTCTAGTTGGTTCTACATGTTCTCCAATTGGCTCTGGTTGCTTCTCTACCATTCCTTATACAAATACTAATTTCCTAAATGTTTATGCTTATAGGCTTCATAATTCTACTTGGCTTTCTTCCCAGTTTGTAACATCCATAGCTTGCCCCGGCAATTCTATGAAATTCAATGTATGGCTTCCAATGCTTGTTTGGGGGGTAGAGTTCTGTTTGTTACCTAGTTTGGTAGCTTTAGGTTCTCTCTTAGTGGGTTTGTTTTTACTGCAAAGAATAGGGAGTGTTTCGACTCTAATTACAGTGGTGAAACTACTCAAGTCTCCCATCTGGAGTGCACGAGCAATGCATATCCGATTTTTTTTTTTGGGTTTTGTCCAGTTTTTTTCCATGTGTTGCTCGGGAATGGAAACATTCTGTCCTTGCATGATTCAACATTGAATTTAGGGAAAGTTATGTCTCTTTGGAAAACGAAAGTCCCTTCTGCCGACCCTATTGCAAATCTCATTCTTCGCAGGGAGAAATAAAGAAGTAATGATCACATGCAATATACCATTAAAATTGAGGACGTTACTCTCAATAATCAGGTTGTTTTCCTCGGTTTGTTAACTAAATAAATTATTGAAATTATGTTGCACTTCATAGGTATTTTTAGATCCTCAATAGGTGTTCCCCTAGCCTTGATCTATGACTCGCCCCAACAAAGACAAACAATTCAACAATTGGTACTATATCTGCAAGGTAAAATGGTGAAAGGTCACGCAGTGAAAAAATAAGTAAATGAAAAAGGAAAGCGAGACAAGGGAAATTCAAAAGTGCGCCCCAGTAGGAGGGGAAGAAAGTCCGACAACGAAATCATGGAAAGTCTCTTTAAGGCCTAAATGGTAGGCACACCTTCTCATGTAAAATCACTTATTTCAGGGCAGGAGTGTGACAATCAAATAAAAGAGGACACAAACATCTCAGAGGAAGAGATGGAGTTTTTGACAGATCCAGGCACTACCAGGGGCATAATGTTGTTATTTAAACAATCCATACATACTTACTGGACAATGCAATGTTTATTGGCTAAGGCCATAGTTAGTGTTCAGGAAATTGGAGGTGATCTGAAAGCATCATCTATTTTAGTTGAAGTGAGACGGGACATCCAAGAAATACACCTTCTGCAACATCACCAGAATGTTTGCATGGGTCGCATGGAACATCAGCTACAAAGTATGAACCAAGTATATATGCTCGGGTCCAGTGTTAAGGATACAACACCTATCGAGTCATTTGATGATTGAGTCTTATGAAATCTTTTTATTTTTCTCTTTTTCATATGTGCATTACAGGTAGTATTTACTTTCTGGTTATGTCTTCAAATGTAATAGAAAACATACTTGTTAAGGCATAAATTTGGCCTACAACTCTTTCAGGTGGCCAACGTACCTAGTTTCCTATGCGCAAGTTGAGGCCATCTAGCATATATATTGATTGTAACCTGATTTTCTCTTTTTGATTTAATGGAAAATAGGGAGGATCTACTAAACTTACAAAAAGAAAAACACAATCTTACATGCAAAATTTAGGAGAACATAATTTTTAGCTTGAATGGTAGGACTAAATTTCCCTAAAACTCTTGTTCAAATTGTAGTTTTAAATGCATAAATAAATTCGACATCTTACACACCATTTTTTATCGGAACAAAAATTTTACATTGAGTGGGAGGACTATTTTTTACCTTGAGTGGGAGGACTAAGTTGCTTAGAGAACACTTATTTAAATTGTAGTTTTAAATGCATAAATAAATTTGATGCCTTGAAAAACTTTAGACACATTAATATTGTGTAAATGATATAACTAAAATGTGAAATTCCAAGAAATTTCTCTTAAATTTTAAGCAAAATTAACTAGATAAGGACAAAAAAATGTACATAATTCTTAAATCATGTAAAAATAATTAAAATTAGGATCATTTCTCATTGTTATTTTTTATTTATTCTTTATGATCTATTTATCATTTAAAAAAAAATTTAAATGTCCAAGTCATTGTTTATATTAAACAAAAAATTTAGGGGTTAAATTTAGCAAAGAGATTAATTTTCCATGATTTTTAAAGAAAACATTTATTATTTATTATTTTTTAAATACCATTCACCCAAATTTTATATGATAAAATATACCTTAAAAATTTCCAAAATTTTATAAAAACTATAAAATTATTAAATATTTAAATATAAAAAAAACAAACATTTTTACATGAACTTTAAAATTCCTCAACAAAATACATATTAGCGAATAATATTATTCACAAACACATTTATTGTAAAACTTTAAAGTAAATTGCATTCCTTTTTTAATCATTAACAGCTCAAACATTTCAAAAAATTATTATCAAGAAACGACGTCACTATTTTATTCAGAGGAAAAAAACTAGTTGGTTTATATTATGTATCAGTGCAATTGATCAATGGGAAACAAAAAACATGAATACAAATAGGCAGACATAGTTCATCAAAAATATGAGAAGCATGTCCATAGATTTTAGCATGTCCACTGTCTAAGTCAACCTCATTCTACATCTTTAGGTAGTGCCTCATTGCATATAAACAAAAAAAACATGATAAAAAACAGTCGTGAACCCCATCGTACGATAATGGAAGAAAAACCTGTAAAATTATAGGAAGAGATGCTGCAAACTATAAACCTGGAGGATGAAATATATGTATGCGAAAAAAACATAGTACAATGGAAGAGATATTGTGCCCTGTGCATAGATCAATTTTGCCTCATATAAAGTGAAGTGAAAATAGCCAAAATATTTCGTGAACCCCAACTTAGATAATTGATGAGCCGCGAAGTTTTTCTCCCGAAAAATGTGCTGGAATGTGAAAGAAAGAAAGAAAGAATTTTTAACGTCCATGAGCCTAAAAATAGCTTATGGGACAGATTTCTTCTTTATCTGACTCTTGTATTCGGCCCTTTTCCTGTGAAGTTTTACAATGACCACTCCCAACTTATCGACAAACTCTTCGCTGAATAGCTTATCCCAAGAATTAGCTGCCAGAATACTTGCATAGTTTTCCCTGGTGTCTTTGAAGGCCTCACATTCTAGAATGTGATGTTGTTCACAACGAATAGATTTGTTCCATCCAATAGGAAAGGAGTGAGGGTGAAAATAGAGTAGTGGTATTCATACCATTTATAATGACCTGTGAGTACCCATAAATTAAAAGAATATCAATATAAAGTTATCTGGTAAACCAAAAAAGTCCCCATAATGTAACAATATTTGCTCATGGGTTTGTATTGGAGCCACCATTCCAAGTTCATTTGGAATGACACCTCTTACCCAATTTAAGCTATGCTCCACAACCACAATGATTGTGTTGTTCTGCGTCATCAGAGAAGCCAACATGATAGAAAACAGGATGTGCTGACAAACGTCAGGAGAGTTCTGGAAATTACATTCCTCCAGATATGAAAAAATCCTGCACGGATAATTTAGAGATAGAAAAATTCCATTCGATACATCATTGGAAATATGACATTGAAATAAAAAATGAAGATTGTTTTTTGAATCCATGCAACAAAGAAGACATATGCCCGGACCAAAATGTCCTCTGTTACATAAATTATCCCAAGTTCAATTCTTTTTTTTTTCCAGGTCAACCAATTAATGATAATGATTTTATAGGTGATGTCAAAATGTGACACCTTATAGAACCAACAATGAAATTGAGGATCACGAATAATAGGAAAGAAATAACTGTAGGTGTCCGCAGTCCGAACCAAGTTATTGTGTAGAGTACCGACCCTTGTGATGTAATCTCCCATCTCGATTTTTTTTAAACCAACACATTGTAGCTTGTATTTGAGGTCTTCCCATTCTATGGCATGTGTAGCCACTAGACCCATATCATCAGCAACCTTCCATATAGGGAAACTGTCTCACCAATACTGAATTTCCTGCTGCAGAAAAATAATGTTGTGGGAGTGTAGTCGGTGAATAAGTGCTCCACTAATTATATTTTCCTCATCCATGCCCCTAATTTCATCTATTCCAATGAAAATATTATTTCCCCCACATAAAGACCATTTAATTTTTTGGAGAAATAGAAGGCAGACCTTTTGGAAACTGTGCCATATATACCATCCCCATGTGTGTCCGAGAGAACCCAGTCTAATCCAATCCTCAATATGTTTTCCTTTTAAATATTTGCAGGAAATGAGGTCCTTCCAAATGATTTTTTTTAAAAAACCATGCCAAAGGGATTTCAATAGTAAATCCCACCCAAAATTTTTGATGTCAATGAGTTCCCATCCCCTATATTCTTTTTGGGTGGTAATGTCATCCCAGCTTGAGAGGTGATATTTCAACTTGTTCTCCTAGCCTTCCCAAATAAAATGGGCCATAATATCTCTCAATTTTTGTATGATGGAAACTAGAAGGATATATAAGTGTTCCAAATATACAGATAATTTTTGTAGTACAACTTGTGCTAAGATATAGCGGCCACCAATTGATAACCACTAAAAATTCCAACCGTAAATTTTATGCTTATATTTGTCGATAAACTAAAGCGAGTTTGCAATTTTGTAATTGCTGGGCTTGAGATGAAAGCCAAGAATGTGAAGCCATATGATAAGGGGCCATATTGGAATTTGAAAACATCGATAATTTTTTTATTTATTTCCTCCATGCCACCTTAGGAATATAAAATCTAAGATTTAATGTCGTGGAGGAGTTTCCATTGTGTGATATTTAACATGCCAAAAATCAGGATATCATCAACAAAGAAACTATGAGAAGCCTCGTAGTCTGCCTTTATCTTAATGCCCCTAAAGTGGCCCTCGTGAAAAACCCTTTTGATTTTGTGGCTGAGACAATCCATCACTAGAATCAACAACAGGGGAGATAACGATCAGAACAGACGTAAACCCCTACTGACTTTGAAAAAATTAGATGGAAACCCATTAAGCAAAAAAAAAAAAATGTGCACAGGTAACGTAACCCATGATCCATTTCGTCGCTGGTACAGATAACCCGTTTCGTCGCTGGTACAGATAACTTGACATTTGTTAAAATGAGATGCACGAAATCCTAGTCAACACAATCATACGCCTTCCCAAGATAAACCTTCATAACAAGGGCCTTCATCTTTCTAGTATGAATAGTATGAATTATCTCCTGTGTAGCACCCACTGTGTCATGTATGAGCCTGTTATGCAATAAACCAGATTGTTCTCGGGATATATGAATCAAGAGAGGAATTCGTAAGCTCGAAAATAATTTTTGATATGAACTTATATGTAATATTACAGAGTGATATAGGGCATTAATCCAGAAAAGTGGAGGAATCCGATGCTTTGATTTCAGGCTTGTGGTCAATCTTGATTTGACATATAATTTTCTATCTTAATTTGTGGTTAGAGTTATATACAAAATTCATAGCAGTAGAAATATATGACCATTAAAAGCCTTATCCAGGTTGATTTCCATTCCTATACGAAAGTAGACATATTCAAGTTGATTTCCATTCCTATAGAAATGTAGAAAAGTTTTATGGCATTATGGAAAATATCCAATTGCTTTAGATTTCCCATTCTTATCATAAGAACTTCATCCACTAACATCAAGTGTGTGATGTAAATATTATGTGCTATTTTTACTCTTTTTAAGTCAGCCGACTATTTTTCCTTCAATAATAAAATACTTAACCCTTCCATAACTAGAAAAAAGAGTAACGATGATAGAGGAAATCCCTGCCTGAGTCCTCCAAAGCTAGTGAATTTTTTGGAGGGTGAGTTGTTTATAAGGATGAAGAAATTTGCTGAAGATACACAACACCTGATCCAGTCACAGGGGATTCACTACTGGAGAAATACCATACCATGTAGGTTCATATTTGGGGATATATAATGGGGGGAAAATATAGAAATTATATGCAATAAGCATGCATATGTCCAAGATCCACCTGATCTCACACTATTTAACTTTATGCAAGATACTGAATCTATTCCACTTGTTAATATTTTGCGGAAAAATTAATTGCACACACATGTGAAGCATAAAAAAAAATTATCAATCGTACATAACACAGTTTTTAACTAGGAAAGCCTGAAGCTGAAAATCCCAACTATATATTATGTAACATGGAGAGCATATGACAATCTCAATTTCATCTATTTTTCCAACTTGATCAACCATCCACAAATAGCATTCTGTAACTTCTGAAATATGATCATCATGTCTAAAAATAGACTTGCGTCAAAAATAGCCTGCGGGCCCACTTAGTGAAGGCGACTCTTTTCACTAAGCTCATCATCTTCTTGAATCTCAACACTCTCTCTCAACAAGATAGGGATTATCCTTCACCTCAATCCTGCCTATATGGTATTCGAATTTGCTCCTAGTGAGCGCCTTCGTCAGAATATCTGCATCTTGATCCTTCGTAGGAATGTACTGAAGCAACATGATCTTCCGCTGCATACAATCTCTGATATGATGATACCGGATATCAATATGTTTAGATATATCATGAAACACAGGATTAAATAAGAGTTTAATGAAACTCTGATTATCACAATGAATCACCGTGAGATCTAAATGTGAACCAAACAAACCAACTAGAATCTTCCCCATCCAAATAGCCTCACATGCAGCTAAACTTGCTGCCATGTATTCTGCTTCTGCTGAACTGAGTGCCACAGATCTTTGTTTCCTGCTGTACCAAGAAATTGCCGTAGATCCAATACTGAAAATCCCTCCTGATGTGCTCTTTCTGTCTGTTGGGCTTCCTGCCAAATCTACATCCGTGAAGCCATGCAACTTCACCTCATCCGTCTTTCTGTACCATAAACCATACTCAGATGTGCCCCTGAGATATCTCAATACATGCTTACCTACCTTCCAAAAGAGCTTGGTAGGCTTAACCATCACTTGTGAAAGTTGGTTCACCGCATAACATATCTTCGGTCTTGTATCAAATAAATACATGAGTGAACTCACCAACTGTCGATAAACAGTGGCATCCACTACCTCTGCCGATGTAGCATCTTCTTTCTTCCAATTTCCTGGAAGGGGAGTGTCGATAGGCTTGCAACCTTGCATGTGAAGCTTCTCGAGTATCTCTCAGGCATACTTGCCTTGAGACACAAATAGTTCACCTTCCCGCTACCATATTTCCAATCCAAGGAAATAATGAAGGAGGCCTAAATCCTTCATCTCAAACTCCTTTGCAAGATCGGCCTTGCATGAGTGTATCAACTACTCATCACCTGTTAGTACCAAATCATCAACATAAAGTACAATGATCAAAAGCTTACCCTCAACCACAATCTGGTACAGGTTTGCATCCACCTTACTCTTGGTGAAGCCAAGTCCAGTGAAATAGCTGTCGATCCGAGTGTACCAAGCACGGGGTGTTTGTTTCAGCCCATACATTGCTCTTTTGAGCCTGCATACATGCGACTCACTACTGAAGATCTCAAATCCTTCAGGCTGCTCAATGTACACCTATTCCTCAATGATCCCATTAAGGAGTGCAGTCTTCACATCCATCTGATGAATGTGCCAACCCATCTACGCTGAGAGAGCAAGGATGGTCCATATGGAAGAATACTGTGCGACAGGTGCAAAGGTTTCTTCATAGTCAATCCCTTCAATCTGTGAGAAGCCTCGAGCAACAAATATTTCCTTATACTTTTTGACGCCCCCATCAGCAACTTGCTTTACCTTGTAGATCCATCTTGATCATACAAATGATTTTCCCACCGGCCTTGGAAGAATCTCCCAAGCACTGTTTCTTACAATGGAGTCATACTCCTCCACCATGGCATCTACCCATGTGGGCTCCTACGTTGCTTCTTCAAAATAAGATGGCTCTGTTATAATACACTTGCTCATAAGAGCCATGTATCCAGTATATCGGTCAGATGACTGTCTCTGTCTGCGTTGTGATGTAGGAACTCCTACATTTTGTGCCGCATCCACCTTCAGTCTCTCAGCTTCTGTGGTATGCTTCTTGCCTTGTCTAATGTTTGGTTCTGCATGAGTGAACTCCTCCACTCCATGAATCTCCTCCTGTGGTTGATCCACATCCAGAGGCTCATCTTTAGGAACAAGAAGTTTATCCTCCGCATGCAAGTGTAGCTCCCTCTCAAGCGACAACTTCATGCCTTTCACCTCATTGAATTTTATATCTTGTCGCATAACAGTCATCTGACTGTTTGGAAAATACACACGATAGTTATGGGGTGTTTCTGTGTACCCCACAAATATCCCAACTTCTGCAGTCGGCTCCAAATTCTTCCTGGCATCCTTCATCACATGAATGTAAACAGGTGAGCCAAAAATCTTCAAATGAGAAATATCAGGCTTCTTACCAGCAAAAGCTTCCTCGGGTGTACTCATGCCAAGTACTCTATGAGGACAACGGTTTTGCACATAAATCACAGCATTGCATGCTTCCGCCCACAAGTGCATAGGTAGGCCATGGTCATGCAACATCTCTCGTGCATCGCCCACAATCATTCTATTATTTCTCTCCGTGACCCCATTCTGCTATGGGTTATGAGGCGCTATGAGTTCTCTTCAAATTCCTTCTTTGCTACAAAAGTCTTTGAATTCGCCATAGATGTATTCACCACCATTATGTAGAAATTTGAATAATAGCTGAACTATTCACCGAGATTATCCTGATTACACACTATTTAAGCTTCATGCATAATACATAACCTCTTCTACAATTGATCATCAATATGCGGAAATAGAAAGCAGTCGCATGCGCTCATTAAAACATAATCAAGCACACATATCAACACGGGATGTAATGGGGAAAGAAATAGCTGAAAACCCCCAACTATCTGTATATTATAATGATAGAGAACATGTAACAATACATAGCACAATACTCCTCACAAGTACTCAGTACTATCTCCAAAAATTTACACACAAACTAACTGAGATTTGAACAAGTCATGGGTTCAAATCTCCTCCACAAGTCTGCCTGCCTCTACTGCGCAATCCAAGTTGATTAATGATGAGATCCAAGTTCAAATCCCACTAGCTCCAACTGCGCAATCCTCATTGGCAATCTCCATCAATGTGTGTGCAAATCTCATGCACAATCATGGTCACAACTGATAGTCACACTCACCCTTTCACCCACCTCTAACAATGGTCTCCACTGAACTGTCCATGCATTGCAGTTAAATGATGTGTTCTTTAGTTGATTTATGAGTTAATAATTAGTGAATTAATTAATAATTAATTCACACCACTCATCACTAGTGTATTTTTCAGTTAGACTAAATACAACTAGTTCAACTAAGTTAAACCGAACACAACTCCACCAACTGTCTCATCAACTCCACCAAACTCTGCCACATGAGTTCTAACTGAAGTCAACCATGCAATAGCTCAACTAACCCTTAGGAAAATCGTATTTCCTTCTTTCAGCTGCATGTGCCACATCCAAGTATCAAACTGAAGTGCTCCAAGAGGATAAGATAATGTTTATAGTCTAAATATTATTAAGGGTTAATAATATTTGACTGTTCTATTTTTAGCCCGGCAGTCTAAAAATAGAAACCGCCCAATGTCTAAAAATAGAGGTCCATCTATTTTTTACCAAATCGACCAATCATCCATAAATAGCATCCTGCAACTCATAGACCATGATCCATATGTCTAAAAATAGACATATGTCTAAAAATAGACTTTGCGCCAAAAATAGCCTGCGGGCCCACTTAGTGAAGGCGACTTCTTTTCACTAAACTCCATCATCTTGTTGCATTTTCAACACTCCCTCTCAACAAGATATGGATTATCTGCAACCCCTATCCTGCCTCTGTGGTATTCGAATTTGCTCCTGGTGAGCGCCTTCGTCAAGATATCAGCATCCTGATCCTTCGTGGGAATGTATGAAAGTAACATGATTCTCCGCTGCACACAATCTCTGATATGATGGTACCTGATGTCGATGTGTTTAGATCTATCATGAAATACTGGATTAGCCGAGAGTTTAATGCAACTCTGGTTATCACAATAAATCACAGTAGGCTCCAAGTGTGACCCGAACAACCTGACCAGAATCTTCCTCATCCATATGGCCTCACATGCAGCCAAGCTTGCTGCCATATACTCAGCCTCTGCTGAACTGAGTGCCACGGATCTTTGCTTCCTGCTGTACCAAGAAACTATTGTCAACCCAATACTGAAGATCCCTCCAGATGTGCTCTTTCTGTCTGATGGGCTCCCTGCCCAATCTGCATCCGTGAAGCCGCACAGCTTCACCTCATACTCCTGTCTGTACCACAATCCATATCCCGATGTGCCTCTAAGATAACGCAATACATGCTTGCCTGCCTTCCAGAAGAGCTTGGTAGGCTTAACCATAGCTTGCAAAAGCTGTTTAACAACATAGCATATATCGGGTCGTGTATTGACCAGATACATAAGCGACCCCACCAACTGTCGATAGACAGTGGCATCCACTACCTCCGCTGAAGTAGCATCCTCCTTCCTCCAACCACCAGGAAGAGGAGTGTCAACAGGCTTGCGGCCATGCATGTTGAACCTCTCCAGAATCTCCCGGGCATACTTGCCCTGAGAAACAAACAGTCCCATCATTACGCAAATTTCCAATCCGGAAATAATGAAGGAGGCCCAAGTCATATCCTAAACTCTCTAACAAGATCACTCCTTGCATGAAAATATAAAAGCAGCTCATCACCGTCAAAATCGAGATCATCTACATAGTACAATGATGTTGAAGTTCCCCCTCACTACAATCTAGTACGGAGTTGGGATTCGCCTCACTCTTGGAGAATCCCGTCCCAGAATATGAAATAGCCCATCTGCTCATGTGTGCAAGCACGAGGTGCTTGCTTCAGCCCGTACAGTGCTCTCTTGAGTCGGCACACATGCGACTCAATGCTGAAGATCTCGAAACCTTCAGGCTGCTCTATGTACACCTCCTCCTCAATAACTCCATTGAGGAACGCAGTCTTCACATCCATCTGATGAATGTGCCACCCCATCTGCGCTGAGAGAGCAAGGATCATTCGTATGGAAGAGTACCTTGCGACAGGTGCAAAGGTCTCCTCATAATCGATCCCCTCGATCTGTGAGAAGCCACGGGCGACAAATCTCGCCTTGTACTTCTCCACACTCCCGTCAGCCGCCTGCTTCACTTTGTAGATCCATCGCGAACCCACCACTGATTTCCCCTTCGGTCTTGGGACAATCTCCCATGCACTGTTTCTGACAATCGAATCATACTCTTCCACCATGGCATCTACCCATGCGGGGTCCTCCACAGCTTCCTCGAAAGAGGATGGCTCTGTCACGACACATTTGCTCACAAGAGCCATTTATCTAGTGTACCAGTCCGGTGACTGTCTTTGTCTGCGCTGTGATGTAGGAGGTCCTACAACCTTCTCTGCATCTTGAGCCAGTCGCTTAGCTTCTGTAGTGCGCTTGCGCCCTCTGATGGTTGGCGCTGCATGAGTGGTCTCTTCCACTCCATGAAATTCCTCTTGTGGCTGATCCACATCTGGAAGCTCATCCTTAGGAACTAATAGCTCCTCATCTGCATGCAAGTGTGGCTCCCTCTCAAGCGAACAATTCATGGATTTCTCCTCCTGAAATTTGATATCTCGTCGCACAACAGTCTTGCGACTATCTGGCAAATACACACGATAGTTTTCGGGTGTATCAGTGTACCCCACAAATATCCCAACCTCTGCGGTCGGATCCAGCTTCTTCCTGGCATCCTTCGTCACATGCAAGTAGACAGGTGAACCAAAAATCCTCAAATGGGAAATATCAGGTCTCTTACCAGAAAACACCTCCTCCGGTGTACTCATGCCAAGTATCTTGTGAGTACAACGGTTTTGCACATATACTGCAGTATTGCATGCCTCCACCCATAAGTGAAGGGTTAGGCCCTGATCATGCAACATCGCCCGTGCAACACCCACGATCATTCTGTTCTTCCGCTCAGAAACCCCATTCTGCTGTGGGTTATGAGGTGCTATGAGCTCTCTCTGAATCCCTTCTGCGCTGCAAAAGTCCTTGAATTCACTAGAGATGAATTCAACACCATTGTCGCTCCTAAGAGCCTTCACATGCTTCCCCGATTCCTTCTCAACCAGCGCCTTGAACTCACAGAACTTTGAGTATGTATCGCTCTTCTTCTGCCTGAAGAAGATCCAACACTTCTGAGAAAAATCATCAACAAAGATCACATAGTACTTGTGCTTTGCTGTCGAAGCTAATGAGAAAGGTCCACACACGTCTGTGTGAATTCTCCCAAGGATCGTCATGGTGCGACTATCCTTCTCGTGAAAGGTGGCTTTCACAAATTTTCCCAAGGTACACCCCTTGCAATGATTTGACTGCGCAAGAGTGCCCTTAGGAAGCCCAGTAGAAATCTGCTGTAGTATCTTCAAAGCTCCATGGTGAAGGTGGCCCAATCTCCGGTACCACAGCTCGCCATCATCCTAGCTCACCACTCCTTCAGCCTTGCATGCCATTGCTGCGCAGCCATCCACTTGCAATTGATAAAGGTTCTTGACTCGAACCCCTATCCTCCGGGTTTCTCCAATTGTCTTACTGTGCAGGAAAACTTTTCCCTCACTGAAGACAACATCGTACCCCTTGTCTTCTAACATCGCCACAGAGATCAGATTCTTCTTCAATCCTGCAACATGCATCACTTCCTTCAATACAAAGGGTTTACCGGACTCCCTCTCAAAGGAAATGGTACCGATACCGGTCGCACTGTATCTACCATCATCGCCCATCTCGATGTGCACTCCAAGATCTTTCTCATCCAGATCTGAAAACAGATCTTGATCTCCAGTCATGTGAAAAGACGCACCACTATCCAAGAACCATACTGATCCCATCACACTTGAGACCAAGCATGCGATCAACGAAAAATCCATCTCAAACTGCGAGGCTAAGGCCTCTCCTGCTACAGATCTAGCAGCTTGCTTATTTTTCTTCTTCTGCGGACAATTTGTGGCATAATGTCCGTGTTGGTGATAGTGAAAACACTTAACCTTGGACATGTCCTGCTTCTTTCCTTTCGCACCGGAATGAGAAGCTTTCTTGCTCTTCTCCTTCTTTGCTTTGGCAGCCAAAGCGCAATTTTCTTCATCAGATGCCTTTGATGAAGATCCGTCTCTGGTATTCCGCCTTATCTCCTCTTGCACAAGATCCGACCAAAGTCGCTCCCATCCTGGCAATTTCTCCCGACCATTGACAGAATCCTGATAAGCATGCCAACTCTTCAGAAGACCAAGGAGATCCAAGCTCACCAATTCCTCATCATCAACAGTCACCCCCACATTTCCCAGCTCATCCCTGCATTGGATGAACTTCGTGAGGTGCTTGGGCATACTGTCGCCTTTCTCCATCTTTATGTGTCTAAGTTTATGCTTGAGCGCCAACTTCCTCTGGTCGCTCTTGCTTTGGAATAAATCTGTCAATGCTTTCCACATCAAGTATGGAGAAGCTTTTCCATGCATGCTGGATACAATGTGATCCTTCACGCCCTCCAACAGAATCCTTCGACATTTTTCCATCTTCTTTTTCCAAGCCTCAACTTGAGCAGCATCAGTAGGCTTTGGGATCTCAACTTTTATGAACTCCTTCAGCCCGTTATCATCTAATACCGCCTCCATTCTGTCCTTCCATGCAACATAATTCGAACTGCCCTCAAGGGCATACTCCAGTCGCAATCTGTTGAAATACATTTCAACTCTAGCACCAAGAAAACTGCTGCAAATTTCGAATTCTAAATTCTGCTGCAAATTCGAATTCCAAGTTCAAAACTCAGCTGCTTCTGGATCTGTGAGAGAAAAGTATTTCTAGCACAGATATCGACTGTAAGGGCATTTACTGGATATATCACCTTTCGGAGAAAGGATGGATCCAGAGGCTACCTGGCCCGTTACAGACTCTGTCTACCGAAATAATTGTAATCACTGTAATAGATCCGATGATCAATCTAGCTTTGATACCATGTAGAAATTTGAATAATAGCTGACTTATTCACCGAGATTATTCTGATTACACACTATTTAAGCTTCATGCATAATACATAACCTCTTCTACAATTTATCATCAATATGCGGAAATAGAAAGCAGTCGCATGCACTCATTAAAACATAATCAAGCACACATATCAACACAGTATGTAATGGGGAAAGCAATAGATGAAAACCCCCAACTATCTGTATATTATAATGATAGAGAACATGTAACAATACATAGCACAATACTCC
This sequence comes from Pinus albicaulis, assembly GCA_034641835.2. Classification (NCBI taxonomy): domain Eukaryota; kingdom Viridiplantae; phylum Streptophyta; class Pinopsida; order Pinales; family Pinaceae; genus Pinus; species Pinus albicaulis. Next base: position 973,928,377 of record CM076577.1, on the reverse strand, counting down.
TCACAAGTACTCAGTACTATCTCCAAAAAGTTACACACAAACTAACTGAGATTTGAACAAGTCATGGGTTCAAATCTCCTCCACAAGTCTGCCTGCCTCTACTACGCAATCCAAGTTGATTAATGATGAGATCCAAGTTCGAATCCCACTAGCTCCAACTGTGCAATCCTCATTGGCAATCTCCATCAATGTGTGTGAAAATCTCATGCACAACCAATAGTCACAACTGATAGTAGACTCACCCTTTCACCCACCTCTAACACTGGTCTCCACTGAACTGTCCATGCATTGTAGTTAACTGATGTGTTCTTTAGTTGATTTATGAGTTAATATTTAGTGAATTAATTAATAATTAATTCACACCACTCATCACTAGTGTATTTTTCAGTTAGACTAAATACAACTAGTTCAACTAAGTTAAACATAACACAACTCCACCAACTGTCTCATCAACTCCACCAAACTCTGCCACATGAGTTCTAACTGAAGTCAACCATGCAATAGCTCAACTAACCCTTAGGAAAAGCGTATTTCTTTCTGTCAGTTGCATGTGCCACATCCAAGCATCAAACTGAAGTGCTCCAAGAGGATAAGATAATGTTTATAGTCTAAATATTATTAAGGGTTAATAATATTTGACTGTTCTATTTTTAGCCTGGCAGTCTAAAAATAGAAACCGCCCAATGTCTAAAAATAGAGGTCCATCTATTTTTACCAACTCGAACAGTCATCCATAAATAGCATCCTGCAACTCATAGACCATGATCCCTATGTCTAAAAATAGACATAGTCTAAAAATAGACTTTGCGCCAAAAATAGCCTGAGGGCCCACTTAGTGAAGGTGACTTCATTTCACTAAGCTCCATCATCTTGTTGCATTTTTAACACATTATCTCTCCTTAGATATTTCACCTACTTACCCGACTCTTTCTCCACCAATGCATTGAACTCACAAAACTTTGAGAATGTTTCACTCTTCTTCAGCATGAAGAATATCCAACATCTATGAGAAAATTCATCAACAAATATCACATAATACCTGTGTTTCGCTGTTGAAGCAACCGAGAATGGTCCACACACGTCTGTGTTAATTCTCTCCAGGATCACCGAAGCATGGTTCTCCTTCTCATGAAAAGTGGTCTTCACAAACTTACCCATTTTACATCCTTTGCACTGATCTGACTATGCAAGAGTACCCTTGGGAAGTCCAATAGAAATTTGCTGCAAAATCTTCAAAGCGCCATGGTGAAGATGGCCCAATCTCTTGTGACATAATTCGCCCTCATCCCGGCTCACCACTTCTTTTGCTTTGCCCACCATTGCAGCGCAGCCATCTACCTCCAGCTTGTAGAGATTCTTAATTTGAACCCCTATATTCTTGGTTTGACCCGTTGTTTTATGTCGAAGGAAAGCTTTTCCCTCACTGAAAACAACATCATAACCTCTATCTTTCAGAATTGCGACTGAGACCAAGTTCTTCTTCAGACCTGGAACATGCATGAAATTCTTCAACAAGAATTGATTACCGGACTCCCTCTCAAATGTAATGATCCCAATGCCTGTCGCATTGTACCGACCATCGTCGCCCATCTCTATATGCATCTAGAGGTCCTTCTCCTCCAAGTCACTAAACAAATATTTGTCTATCGTCATATGGAAAGACGCACCACTATCAAGATACCACATTGATCCCATGCAGCTTGAAACCAAGCATGCGATCAAGGAAAAATCCAGCTCAAATTGCGAGGCTAAGGCCTCTCCAGCTGCAGATCTAGCAGCCTGCTTATTCTTCTTCTTCTGTGGATAGTTAGTGGCAAAATATCCATGCTCGTGATAATGAAAACACTTCAGTTTGGAAAAGTCCTGCTTCTTGCCTTTCGCACTGGATTTAGAAGGATTTTTCTTCCCCTTCCCTTTCCTTGCTTTGGCAGCCAAAGTGAAATTCTCTTCATCTTCATTCTTTGATGAAGATCCATCCCTGGTACCCCACCTTATCTACTCCTGCACAAGATCCGACCAAAGTCACTTCCATTCTGGCAGTTTCTCCCCTCCATTGACAGAGCCTTCATAGCTATGCCAACTCTTCAGAAGCCCAAGGAGAGCCAAGCTCACCAATTCTTCTTGATCAACAGTAACCCCCACACTTCCCAGCTCATCCTTGCAGTGGAAAAACTTCGTGAGGTATTTTGGAATACTGTCGCCTTTCTCCATTTTTATTTTTTTGAGCTTGTCTTTAAGCGCCAACTTCCTCTGGTCACTTCTGCTTTAGAACAAGTCTGTCAAATCCTTCCACATTAAGAATGGAGTGGCTTTCATGTGAAGGTTGGACACAATGTAGTCCTTCACACCTTCCAACAGAATCCTCCTCGCCTTTGCAGTCTTCTTTTTCCATGCATAAAGTAATGCAACATCGCTAGATCCTGGCTTAGGAACATCGCTATCGATGAACTCCTTCAGCCCATTATCCTCTAGCACCGCCTCCATCTTGTCCTTCCAGGCTATGTAATTCGATCTCCCATCAGGGGCATACTCCAATCTCAACCCGTTGAAAGACATTTCAACGTATACTAGATTTCTGCACCAAGAATATTCTGTAGAAAATTTGAATTGTCCACCAGCACAAACTCACTTCAAAATTGCAATCTTCAATCAACAATGCTCCGATACCATGTAGAAATTATATGCAATAAGCATGAATATGTCCAAGATCCACCTGATCTCACACTATTTAACTTTATGCAAGATACTGAATCTATTCCACTTGTTAATCTTTTGCAGAAAAATTAAATGCACACAAATCTGAAGCATTAAAAAAAATTATCAATCGCGCATAACAAAGTTTTTAACCAGGAAAACCTGAAGCTGAAAACCCAAACTATATATTATGTAACATGGATATCATATGAAAATCCCATAAAAAGCATACAAATCTTATCACAAGCTCTCAATATAGTACAATCATCATACACTAATCAGGACCAATCTTGCAAATCCATCCACCGATCCTTGCCACCTGCTAGCCTACCTCCACTACGCAATCTCTGATGAAGAATAGCTCTGAATGAATTCGAATTACTCCATCCTTGACTGTGCAATCCTCATTGGCATCTCCACTATGTGTTTGATGCAATCAATGCATCACTATTGCCCTTTCACCTATCTCTCCACTGGGCTCCACCGAAACCGCCATGCACTGTAGTTAACTGTTGTATTGTTCAATTGATTAATGAGTTATTATTTATGAATTAATTAACTAAGTAATTCACTCCACTGTCACTAGTGCATCAATTAGTTAGACTACATACAACTAGCTCAACTGAGTCTAACTGAGTTAAACTAAATACAATTCCATAACTACTTCTTCCAACTATGTCTTAACTTTGCCACTTGAGTTCTAACTGAGTCCTCCATGCAATAGCTCCAGTAAACCCTTAAGAATAGCATAATTCCTTCTGTCAGCTGATGTGCCACATCTGTGCACTGAAATTAAGTGCTCCAAGAGAATAATTTGTTGTTCAGAGTCTGATTATTATTAAGATCTAATAATAATCGATATGCATCTATTTTTAGATATACAATCTATAAATAGACTTCGCCCAATATTCTAAAAACAGAATTTCATAATATTTTCAACTTGATCAACCATCCACAAATAGCATCCTGCAACTTCTGAGATATGATCATCATGTCTAAAAATAGACATAGTCTAAAAATAGACTTGCACCAAAAATAGCCTACGGGCCCACTTACTGAAGGCGACTCTTTTCACTAAGATCATCATCTTGTTGAATCTCAACAAAAAATGACATAATATATTGGGGGATATATAGGGGGTTGTAATATCCCCAAATCAACAGTCAACTAATTAGGATATTAATTTTGATTAATTTTGGAAAATCCTAATAAAGTGGGTAGGGGACCCAAAATTAGTAATTAGGCCAAATAAAGTCTTTTCCTAAAGTCTCTAAGGAAAAATTGTGGCTCTAGTGGTGGGGTCGAGTTGGCTTTAGGAGGCAGCATAGAAGATGCATGAAAATGACAACGTGAGATTGGTTAGAGGAAGGCAACACGTGATTGGCCAAGGAAAGTCAGAGTAGACCAAGGTGGGACCCAAGGCATACATTGCGCATCAATGTATAAAAGGAAGAAGGGAAGGCTCATTTGGGTATTCATTCATTCAACTATTTTCTTCCTGTCATTTTGACAGAGCATGCTTGAGTTAGAGAGCCAAGTCTATAGTGTTGTTTAGCACACGAGATCTTCAAGTGGAGATCTAAACCTATAGCTTGGGGGACATCGAGTGCTCGCTTAGGAGAGGAGTTCCACACCCTGTGAGGATAATTTTTATTAGAGGCATTAGGATAAAGCATGGCTAGTTCTGGACTGCATAGAGGAAGACGATATCGCATAGGAGAGGACGCATTGCAGAGAGGATTTGGTTGTTCCGAGAGGTGAGAAGAGAGGGAGTTGTAGCTAAGATTTGGTGGGGAGACTTGGAGAATCCTAACAGGGATTTGTTTGGAATTTTGGAGACTTCCAGCAGCAAGATTTATAGGAGGATCGATTTAGCTAGCAGTGTAGTGAGCCAAGCCCAAGAGGGAAAAGTTTTGGGTTCAATCTTTGGGCGAACCCTTATGGGGGTTTTTCTGGGTTTATTGAGGAGAAGCCAAAATTGATTTGGAAGAATTTTCTAGGAATATATGAGGGGTCAAATAGAGATCTTAACTCAGCCAACAACTAGAGGATATAGGGGAAATTGGGCCAAATTTCAGGGTTAACATTTTGCCAGTTCCTTCATGGGTTTTTGTGGGTTTCTTGAGTAGTGTCTAGGGTTAAAGTACTATAATTTTCTGAGCAATGTAATAGGCCCTAGTGGAATTTCTTTGGGAGAAGCATAAGTATCTCTAGAATATGGAAGTGCAGATATATAGCCATACATTGTACCATTAGTGGGGATTTTAGCATTTATTCAGATGGATTCTCTAGCTTGCCTTGAGAAAGCCTAGGTGCCTTCATTCCAGCACCTCCATTGTACTAATTTCCAGCAAATTAATAAAATGGCTCAACAGTATTTTATGGCTTCGTTGATATTTTGATATCAGTTTTTCTTTTGTTGTCTCCTTAATATCTTTTAGCCTGTTATTATTGTTATTTTCCCATTTGGGATATTACAGTGGTATCAGATCATAACCTTGGCTTAGCCTATGGGAAACCCTCATTCTATGACAAGATCGGAATACAAAACTAAGAAATCATGGGATCCCAAGAAAGGTTAAACTCAGATTCCATGGTAGTAACCTTGAATGAGGTGATTAGGGTGTAACAAATGATGGTTAATGTCGGGAAGAAACAAATTCATGTAACAACTAGGAATCAAGACCATTCTCAATTATACAACAAATCTGCTATGCCTAGAATGGTGGATAATAAATCAAGATGGTAAGACATTATTGTAGCTGATGTGGAGTTATTGGCAAAAAAATTGCGAGCATATCAATCATTGGGACATGAAATTCAAGTGTCCCTCTCTTTTTGGGAGTTCTGTGAACTAAGATACATGCACACATCAGGGGGAATTTCATGGAATTGTGCAGGGATGGTGGGAAAAATAAAGGAATAATTTGAAAGAGTAGTTGAAGGGGCTATGATTGGCAAGGGGACAACTGATCATACACTCGCTAATGAGACACCACCCATTGTTGAGGTATCCACTGATGGGGTATTCGGGGTCGTGACCGAGTCCTCTAATGATAGCTACGCATCACAGGTTGATGAGGTGTCAAGAGACAACTCTACCGTTGTTGAGTAGCCGATAGGTACAGAGGCCTCCAGATCTATAACAGAATTTTCGGATGCCAATCACATGTAGATGACTAGTGATAATGTCTTGCATGTTGGAGTGTCTATGGATGATGGTGTGCAACCATCCTTTGGGCTAGCCCTTGATGAGGTGTTAGGAGATACAGAGGTATTGGATGAGGGTCACACACAATAGTGTCATCAGTTTTTTGCCAACCTTATAGGTTTTAAAGGGAAGGCCACATCAGTTCGAGAGGCTATTTTGTTGTAGAACGATGAGCTGGACGGCATGAGAGTGGTTTGTGCCGAGTTAGCGGACAAGTTGGCCCACATTGAGGAACAATTGAATTCCTAATCGTAGAGCTAGAGGGCACATTGTAGTGTCAAAGAATCCCCATTCAGGCATACATAGATGGGGCTAGTAGCGCTGTTGGGTCACCTCTTCCCATTCGAGAGAGAGAGAGATGAAGCCAACTAGTTAGATCTCATATGTTGACCTGGATAGCGGGATGAGACAATCGAAGTTGTACAGGGTGCAGCGTTTACATGTTGGGGTTGGATGGTGAGAGATTTTGAGTTAGTACCCGATGGAGTTGGTTATGGAGATGGTGATGGACCCAAGTGCAGTTCAGCAGGAGTTTCTAAGCACTGGTAATAGCGGAACCCCAGATTTTCATTGGGATCTGGGTGGCACTATTTATCGTTTCCTATGTAGGGCAGTTGACTATGTCTTGGAGGGTACAGTTGGCCTAGTAGTTGAGCATGCACATTCTCTAGGGGTGTTCTGGTCAGCTCCAGTGGCCAACCAGTTTATGGGTAGACTCGTTGGGTTGTCTTGGTATGGCATTTGTACTCGGGGTCATAGGGTGAACAACATACTTTGGCAGGAGTTTTTCAGAGTAGGTGGCATTGGCAGGCCACCAGACAGTGCCTTGTATGGAGCCAAGGATTATTCACCTTTGTGTGGGGCACATAGGTCTTAATAGAGGAGAGAAGTGGTGGCATCACTACTGACACATAGGGAGATTCACTTCTCATGGAGGCTTTGGAGTGATGATCCATTGACTGACGGGTGTAGTGATGCGACGATGGAGGTGATGATACCAATTGGGGGTGGTATGACATGTAGAGACCCAACTCTAGGCCATCACATACAAGGTTTTGTGGGAGAATCTAGCATTTAGTTGTGGACTACCACTGGACATGGAGGTGCATGGTCTTCTACCATAGTGTGTGGGATTGCATTGTGGAGTAGGAGTGCCTTACATCAAATTGAGTACATGCGAGGAGTGATTGGTGCCTTGAAATAGACAAGGCATGAGACGGTGTAGGGTAGTACAACAGTAGCATGGGGTATCCAACGGTGGACAGGGGTATGTCGTAGTGTTAGTGGCATGTCAAGGGGTACATGGACAATTGGTGATATGCGGGGGTGTACAGTGCTGCACAGTAGGGTATTAGAGTATTACCTCCAAGGAGACTCATGGATGGAGACACTAGGAATACCTTTGGGGGTAGTTCAACCAAGATCAACGGGGAGACAGATGAACAATACTTGATGGTATCCATGCGGACTCACACACCTGACCCGCTTCTACATCACTCATGGGCATAGTCGATTCTGTTGTTTTCCTTTGGCACTTTGTGCACGAGTAATGTGGTACACGATGCTTAGACAAGATATTTGGATGACACTCAACACATTAGGGGAGAGACTTCTCAACTGGTGGCATTAGGTCAGTGCGTTAGTTTACAACCATAGGTTGAGGGATGAGATGATAATTTGTAGGGGTGGCATATTAGTCATAACTAAGCCTACCTATGGGCAGTGGGTCACAAGGGAGACAAGCATCACTCTTTTATCAGGGCATGTAGAGACCATGCATGAGTAGAGGATATTGGGTACAGCCGAGATAGCATCCCAGTATGTGTCTAGGTTTCAAACAATGTATTGACCCATTATTGAGAGGGTGGATGAAAGATCTAGTGGAGATGGTTGGCAGGAACAAGAGGGATCAACATACCTTGAGCTGATTATGAGTATCAAATATCCATCTGTCGGTTGCATTCAAGGGGTGGCTATTTATCACATGTGGCTTCTAGTAGTCATTGGTACTACACAGTGGCTGGCATAGGGTAGGTTAGCATGCATCATATTTTCCCATGAAATATGGACTCTCTATATTAGTCACATGCAGAGACTAGAGATGAGGCCCATAAGGATTCCTGCAGTTGTCAGAGTTATGGTGCAGCAGGCATGAATATGGGAGGTAGAGATTCAGTTGATTGATAGACCATTCTGTTTCGTGATGGTTGGAGTCAGGACAAAGAGTGATATAGCTACATAGATTCAGAGTTTCATTCAGAGTGGTAGGTATTAGCATCATGTCGATGCATACACATGATTAGCTTTTTTCTCACAGATATCCTACCACTAGACCTCAGGAGAGGAGGATACAGTCTGCGCATGATGGGGAGTATCTCATGATCAGAGTGCGCAGCATCCACATGGTGGTACCTCTCTGATATTAGCACGAGACCCGAGCATTAAAACTCGACACAACTCGATAGATTTTAGGGGTGAGTTGTATATTACATGGGGAGATCAAGTAGATCTTCCATTGGGCTTTAGCGAGTCATTGATGGAGCAGGGGACTTCATTAACATGGTAAGATGGTGAGTGGAGCAGTTGGAGCTTCATGTTGGACAGGATAGCTTGAGATCATGGCATTGAGGGATCCCTTCATATCAGGGCAATGCAGAGGACATGGATGATTCAGTGGTGCATCTGGGACCTAGACACATTTGCCAGTGATAATGGGGAGTGACAAATAGAGAGGAGGCTTGTACATGCATTGCTTGAGGAGAAGCAATTTTTGGTAGGGAGGACTGTAATATCCCCAAGTTAGCGGTTAACTAATTAGGATATTAATTTTGATTAATTTTGGCAAATCCTAATGTTGGGTGGAAATAAAGTTGAGGACCCTGATTAATAGATAAATTAGTCAGAAATGTTTCTAAAGTCCCTAAGGGAAAATCGCGGCTCTTACCTGAGTAGTTTGGTCAAGTTTGTCAAGTTGGCCTTAGGTAGCAGCGTAGAAGAGGCACGAAGAGGACAACATGGAGTTGGATAGAGGAAGGCATCGCATGATTGGGAAAGGAAAGGCAACGCAAGCCAAGGTGGGACCCAAGGCATACATTGGGCCTCAATGGATATAAGGAAGAAGGGAAGGCTCATTTGGGAATTCGTTCATTCAGCTATTTTCATCTTGTCATTTTGATAGAGCATGCTTGAGCCAGAGAGCCAAGTCTAAAGTGCTGTTTAGCACACGAGATATTCAAGTAGAGATCTCAACCTCTACCTCGAGGGACTTGGAGTAGAGGAGTTCTACACCTTGTGAGGAGAATTTCCATCAGCAACATTAGGAGGAAGCATATCCAGTTCTTGACTGTGTAGAGGAGGAGGAGACTGCGTAGTTGATGAAACAATGCAGAGAGGATTTGGTTATTCAAGGAGGTGAGAAGAGACGAAGTTGCAGCTCATATTTGGTGGGGAGGCTTGTGTTTAGTCAATTTAGTGTCCTAAATTTCTAACATAAATTATCGACCAGGGCTAGTAAACTGATGAAGTGTGATGCACTATATGTGCCTAGTATCCATTTTTCTTACTTCGTTGTTTTTAGTGTTTTATTGATGTTTTGGGGTTTTTATGTTTGATGCCTAGTATGCTACTCTATGCTAAAAATATGAAGTTAGATATATGTCAAAAGGGAGAAAAGGACATGTTAATAAATGAATTAAAACAGAGTTTATTTGCAAATTCTGTTCCTAACTAGAAAATGATGAAAACAAAGAGTCCTAATCCATGGATATTATAGCTTCTAAATGAACATTCATGAAATGAAAGGTCACTCAAAACACTACAACTTAATTTGATTCATTTAGTTAGAGATTTGTTTGAAGAGCTTGTGAAAAAGATTAATTCTAATGCAATGAGGATCTCACAAAGCAAAATCTTTGAGAAATAGCCAAGAACCAAAACATTACTAGTGAAATCTCATTCATTTGATAGAATTTTATTGGAAGAGGTTGAGAAAAATATTACTATAATGTAGTAAGGATCTCTAATAAAATGCTGAAACAACTTATAACATTACAACTAAATTTCATTCATGAGTTAGAGGTTTATTGGAAGAGCTTGTGAAAAAGATTAATCATAATGTGTTGAAAAATAACCAAGCTAAATCATGATATTGCTAAATCATTGATATTAGTGAATTAGAGGTTTGTGGAAGAAACTTTTAGAAAGAGACTAGAGTATGAGTGTAATAGGGATCTTCTTTTTAACTAAAATAACGAGAAAATGAAATGCTAATAACTGAATATCACAATTGAATCCCATTCATTTAATAGAGATGTATTGGAAGAGCTTGAGAAAGAGACTAATTGCAATATCATGAGGATCCTTTATCTAAGCAAATGACATGAAAAATAATGCTGAAAACTATGATTTAGAAAGCAATCTAAGTAAGGAAATATGACAAAACAGAATTGAAAATGACTTATCTAGAAAACATGTAAAACCTCCTCAAATAGCAGGGGCCCCTCTGCTACCAATTTGGTGAAATTCTTCAGCTTCTTAAAGTTGTAATCAAAACAACATCAATGAACTGAACTTCTTTATTGATAAACTCACAAATCTACATCCCATTCCATCTTAATCTTTGTTACAAAACACTCTCTAATCCTTTCTCTTCTTCTCCTATTTTTCACTACCCTTGATAGGAAAAAGCTTCCCCTATTTATACAAAAATATGAGAAGTTATCTCATTAATGAGAGTCCATGAATCTCTCCCTCTATCTCTAGAGTTACAATCAAAATAAGAAATGATAAGACACATGTCTTTTTAGAGTTTCAATACAAATAAGAAATGAGACACATATCTTCTTAGAGTTTCAATACAAAAAGGAAATGAGACACATGTCCTCATGATCCCATGATCTTCTCCACTCAAATTCGAATTTGGTTTTGGGAGGCCACATAAAGGTCTTTTAGAAGCTTCCTTTTGACCTGTCACAAAACTCATAACACATATATAGATATATGAAACTATGTTAATTTTGTAGTTTCTAATCATAAATTCACTTTAAACACATAAAATAAATAACTTTGGAAGACAAAGATCCTAACCCATATATTTATGAAAATGGTTATTTGATGTAGGGTTTTAGGTTAGATAGTTATGAAATTAGAGCTGAATGGTAATGACATAATGGAAATATGTATGAATATGGAAAACACTTTTGAGACTCAACAGTGTGGAGCTTCCTGAGAGGTATTTTTGTGGCATTTTGGAGAATTCAAGTAGCAGGATTTACATGAGGATCAATTTACTGAGTAGTGTAGTGAGAAAAGCCCAAGAGGGCCAATTTTCGGGGTGAAGCTTTGGGCGAACTCTTTCTAGGTTTTTTAGGGTTTATTGAGGATAAGTCAATATTAATTTGACATAATTTTCTGGGCAAAATTGAGGTGTCAAATAGAGATCCTAACTCAGCTAGCAATTGGAGGAGCTAGGGGAAATTGGGCCAAAATTCCATGGTCAACATTTGGCCAATTCCTTTGTGGGTTTTTGTGGGTTTCTCGAGTAGAGCCTTGGGTTAAAGTCCCGGAATTTTCTGAGCAGTGTACTAGACCCTAGCAACATTTCTTCGAGATCAACAACAACATTTATGGCAGATTGCAGTGCAGATCTATACCCATACAAAGTACCATTAGTGGGGGATTTAAGCACTGATTTAGATGGATTTTCTAGCTTGCCTTGAGCAAGCCCAGGTGCCTTCATTCCAACATCTCCGTTGTACTAATTTCTAGAAAATTAATAAAATGGTTCAGTAGTATTTTATGGCTTTGCAGGTGTTTTGATATCAGTTTTTTTTTTGTTGTCTCCTTAATATCTTTTAGCGTGTTATTACTATTATTTCCCCTTTTGGGGTGTTACAGGGATAAAGGGTTTTTATATTGATAGGTTTAAAAAAAGAGCTTGAAGTTAATGAAAAAAAATAAAAGGGTATAAAAAATGTTAATGAAAAAAAAATACCTACAATATATAGTGAAGGTAGGAGCAATAAAATTGAGAAAGTGTATTGGGTTTATATTTGTAGAGATTAAATAATGTGATTTTTAAAGGTAATTTCCAATATGTACTCAAATTAAGAGTATTAAAATATGCTATAATGTTAGAGTTTCATTGAAAAATCTTATAGATCCAGTTTATGGTATCCAATCCCAACCCAATTTGAAGAAAAACAAGTATAGTAAAAGAATACATGCCTTTGGAGTATATGACCTTATGCCATATCATATTAGACCAGATGCTATTGGAGTATATGACCGCATGCCATGGTGGTATATGATAATCGTACAGTTTTGAAATGACAATTACATTACTTTTTTCTTTTGGTGTACATACAATTTCAAAACTCTCAACATCTAAATACAATTTCAAAAATCTCAAGATGTTGATACAGGGAATTTAAATTTTTCTATGGAGGATAACACAACATAACTATTCACAGAATAGTTGATTTATATTACTATTACATAGTTTGAAAAATTAATCTTCTCCTATGGGGTTTTCTAAAAACGTTTTATTTTGACAAAGTAACTCCATTGCACACATTAAAAATTAAAATTATGAACAAATGAGAATGAAAATTCATTGGCTTCATTTCTAAAATTACTTGTACTAAACTTGAATATTTAATTACGAATATGTAATATGTAAATGTAAAAACAATGACATCATTTCTTTCTTTCCAATTCTACCAATTCCACATAGACCACTATGCACCGCATCAATATTCACAGCTTTGCCTCCACCATGCATATAGAAAAACTATTTCTAGAAAAAACCATTATCCAACACCTTTGCCTTCACTATCTGTACAAAGAAACTAAAATGATGCCAAAGTTCTACTAATAACTTCGGCATTCCTTGGTTCAAACCGCCATGGAGCTCAGAAGAAAAGAATCCAAACACTAATAGCATTCACAAATTCAAATTCCAAAACGCGCCAGATAATGAGATGTATAGAGTACTGGGATTTTGGGGAGGGGTTTGCGTGTTTTGCCAACTAGCACGCTGAACAGTGTGACACATTTTTTGCATGCGTATTTACATTTCTACAATAATGACACGTACAATGTTTTTTTTTGGGTATTCGACACGTCCCTTAAAATATTTGGGTATCAGAAAACCTTTTTTTTTCAGAGGAAAAAAATACGCTGATTTATATTAGATTATAAAACAGTACATAAACATTATGTTCTCATCTGTTAAAGCAGTGAGATTCCAAACATAATAACCCATTTGCATGAGCTCATTAATAGGGAAAATGAGCCATGAAAGTGGGCCAGCATTCATATCTGGAAGCAGCGTTCCATCCCATGATTATATGAGCGCCCTATGTTCATTGGGCAGCTATTCATAATATATCAAAATAACGGTACTGGCGTTCATTACTGTTAATAATTCATATATATGAAAGTCATAGCAGGAGGACTAGCATTGTATAATATGATAATCTCTAACAGTGCTTCTCAATTAGTCCAGACCACCCCATCTACAGATATGTAATATAGTACCTGATCTAAATTTTGTCTGTCGCCTGTAGATGAAATATGAGAAAATAAATAAGACAGATCAATGCCTAATTCCCCATCACGCTCGCTTGTCAATTATCCGGCTCGCATGAAACTGTGTGCAGGCTCGCCTGATGTTGTCCTTGATTATGATGAGTGGAACATAAGGAAGATACAGCCGGTTGCATTTTATGATCAAGTCTTCCTGGTCAGATGTGCCGCCCATTGCCATTCATAAGCACGAATGTGTAGGTGGTAGGCTTTCATTGAGACATCGGTCCCTGTAGCATTCAAAGTTGGGAATATATACCTGTGTGATTCCAAAATCCACGTGAACCCCTTATTACCTATATAAAGTATAGTGACAGAAAGGTCCAAAATGTCAAAATAAACTATGGGATGGGGAGCGAATATGCCCCAATCAGCCGGCCCTCCTTTAGATGGGATACCTCCATATTGCCAAATCCAGCCCTCAGTCCCCTCTTAGATAATTTATCTGCCCTGGTATTGCTTTCACGGTATATATGGTTGATGGGCGGGCAACCTAATCTCTGCCATAAACTCTGTGTCCTCTCCACCCAACCCTGTATATGCGGAGACATCATTTGATTCTTGTTGGTGATCCAGTTTATGATGAGCTGTGAATCACCATATATGCTGACTCCCTGTATTTGCAAATCTTGAGCAATATGAAGTCCCCCCCACAATGCCATAATCTCCGCCTTATTATTTGTCCCAGGACCCCCACACCAACACATATTGTAACGCTCTGAATCAGATAATTTGATCCATGCCCCACACCCGGTCATTCCATCCACAGATGCCCCATCAAAATATATAGCCGGGATACTGATCTGATGGGGACGAATACGAGCAGAATAGTCAGTTAGACGTGGCATAGTAATGGGGAAATCATCCATCCACTCCTTAATCACTGAATATGTCTGTTGTAAATGAAAAGGCCGGTCTTCAAATATTATCCGGTTCCTGGCCAGCCAAATCTCCCATGTAAGATAGAATGGAAGCGATCGATATTTGCAGTTGATCTTATCCCATTCCTGTGCTGCTGACATAAAATTAGTTGGCCTCCATACCGGGTCAATATAGTGATCCCCAAATAGCCTCCAAAGTCTTATAGTAACAGGGCATGTAATAAAGAGGTGTGTGGATGTTTCTTGCTCCTTGCAACATAAAACACAGATGCTGGGACCCATGAATCCTCTCTTTGTTAAATTCTCCCAGGTCAGCGTCTTTCCTTTCCATATCAACCAGCCAAAAATAATGATCTTCGTGGGGATATTTCGTTGCCAAAATGGGAAGAACAATTTGGTGGCAGGATTCTGTTGAGTATATGTGATATTGTACCGGTATGCATCTTTGACGACAATCATATCATTCAACATCGGGCCATTCCATATCATGTTGTCACCACCATTGGCATAGCAAAATCCCGCGCATCGCAATTGATCCCTGAATACTTCCCACTCGTGCGCCAATTCATCTGCAAATCCAAAATGAATGGCATCCTTGAATATCGGAGCATCATTTGACCACTGGTATATAATTTGTGAATAATACATGATTCCCCTTTGTGTCAATGCGTGCAGAAGTCTAGGCGAAGGACGGCATTGAATCGGCAATAGATGAATGTTTGTCGCCCCTATTGGTATGCTGCTTCCCACCCTAAATTGCCATACCAGTCGAGTTGCCATCTGTGCCATTATCTTTTTAAAACTGCGCCAGATGCAGGATAATTTTCGAGGAGAAAGATAATTGCCACATGAGATCTGAAGTAAAATATCACCTTGATAATATTTAGTTCTGTTAATCTCAAACCATATGCCCTGTCTTTTTATAGCCCTCCAAAAAGACTTCATTAGGAGCGCCTTGTTGAACTCATGGGCGTCTAAGATGCCCCATCCTTCCATATCTTTTGGTTTGCAGATGGCCGATAATTTGCATAATACAAATTTCTTGTTGTTTTCTGACCCGCCCCACAGAAAATGTGTAATAATACCATTTATCTTGCCAATGATCCCCGCAGGAATAAGAAGAAGATGTCCCCAGTACACCAGCATCTGTGTCAGCACAGATTGAATATGTAAGCTTTTTTATCATTTTCCTTCCTTATGAAAATCATATTTTGCAATAACACAGAATGGAAAACACGTTCGTCATAAACTTCATAATGATAATGTAGTCACTTCTCTGAACTTGAAAAATTCAGATTGGACTAAATGAATTGCATAGAGTAGCTGAGTTGTGAGTCGGTGGAACCATGATACATAAATTTTTAGATATAATTTATTTTTGAGTTTTATTTTTATTAGGTATTATTTTTTTTGGGATTTAACTGCATTAAGTTATTCATTCATTTATAATTATTTTGTAATTGACTAACTTTTCATGATTTTTTAATAGTTTATTTAGCACTCATTGCATGAGATGATGCTGAAAGAGTTTTATTTCTATATTTATAATCTGTTTAAAATTTTTATAAAAGTCTAATTTATTTATTTTATGTTTTGTTTTTGTTTTTTTAAATATGGAGATATAATATTTTTTTGGAGATTATAATCCCTATCTAGATTTAATTATACAATTGCTCTACTTGATATGACTATACAATTGCTCGATTTGTTAGTTGATTATTATTTGTTTAACAATGTAAGTAATACTTTTTAACTTTTAAAAATAAATATTTGTTATTTAAAAAAAAAAATTTCAAATATTTAATTAGACCATAACTTCATGTCATGATTTTAAGATATTTGTGAGGTGATTTTTAGTGTTAAGCTTGGAAAGAAAGCAACCAAAATTAAAATCCTCGAAAGTATTTCATATTTAGGTAAATAACATATTTATCATCAATTATTGCCCACCGACTCTTTGCACAAAAAATGGATATGAATAAGATGTAAATAAATATATTTAGTGAGATTTGTTGTCTATTATTAGAGATGTATTCTCTAACCCTTTAATAATGTAAAAGTTCATAGTTCCTAATGGTTACAATCCACCCTAATTTATGCAAGTCTTTGCATGTGATTAGTAGGTTCTTAATTTCTCCACTCTAGCAATATATTTTCCTATTAACCCTATTATTGTAGCATTTACCAGTACAAATTATAGTATTTAATTTTGAAAAATAAATATTTATTTTTCAATATTATTAAAATTATTGTTTTTCAATACATATCCATTTCATATAAATAAATATTTATTTTTAGATACTATTAAAATGCTTGTTATTCAGTACCTATCTATTTTATATACGTAAATATTTATTTTTCGATGTTATTAAAATATTTGTTTTTAATACAAATTTATTTCATATTTCTAGTTCTCTGCATCATCCATTTTCTCTAACTTTCCCAAATTCCTATAAATTACAGCTCAAGCTAAGGACTTATCAAATGATTTTAATTTAATTTGAACATAATGATCTTACATGAAATTATTAGGAGACCATATTTTTTAACTCGAGCTACATACACTAAATTGCCCCAAAAAACTTGTTTAAATTGTAGTTTTAAATGCATACATGCTTTTAAGTTAATTTGAACATAATGATATTACATGCAATTTTTAGGAGAACATATTTTTAAATTCAAGCTACAGGGACCAAGTTTCCCCAAAAGACTTGTTTAAATTGTAGTTTTAAATCGTACATAAGTTGTTCATCTTGAAAATACTGTAACTATAAAACTCGTATGTGCACCTAAAGAAATTTTAATGAATTTTGAGTAAAATTAACTAGACAATGTTTAAATAATGTATACAATTAAAATAAAGATATTTCTCAAACTCAAATGTGAAATTCCAAGAAATATTTCTACTGAATTTTGAGCCAAATTAACTAGATAATGTTTAAATAATGTAAGAATAATTAAAAAAATGATATTTCTCATTGTTGATTTTTATTTATTTTTTATACTCTATTTATTAGTAGAGAAAAATTAATCTAAAAATACAATTTAACTTTAGAATTTACGCTAAGAAAAATTTTGGGGTCTAAATTTGGTAATGAAATCAAAAGTTTCCATTATTTAAAAAAAAATTTAGTAATTTTGATTTTGTAAAACCCATTCATCGAAAATTTATATATGATAAATATACTTTAAAAATTGCGAAATATTTAAAAAAACTATAAAATCATGATATATATATATATATATATATTAAAACAAAAATCATAAAACAAAATTCCTCACTTTTTTATATCTCAAAATAATTTTTCATCTTTAAAAGTTTTCCATATTTAAGTTTTATTATAAATAAAGAATAAAACATATATTAACCTACAATATAATTCACAAATACATATTTAAGAAAACCATATTGATTAAAAATAATGGTTTGTTTATTATAATCATAAGAAAACTAAAATTAAAAAAAAACACTAAAAGAAAAGACTTCATGTATAAGTAGTAACTCACTATATGTAGTGGATACATTTGATTTCTAATCAATGTGATCATTGTATTGGTAATTTTTGATCAATTTTTCTCTCTTATATTCATTTTTATTTTTATTTTAAATTAATGTTGATATTGATTAACATTGTGTTTCATACTAAATTAGCGCAATTTTTATTTTGTCTTTTTAAATCACACAATTGTTATTATGCTTTTCCATGTTGTAACATTTTTTTTCCAAATTTTAATTTGTTGGATAGTTTAAGTTTTATATGTAGGCTTAAGAAACAACATCTAAGTGGTTGAACTATTGATCAATATGTTAAGTTTATTTAGTAATAAGTGTAATAACTGTAATGTAGCATAATTCTTGTCTTTATTACATCATCCAACAAGACAGCAAGTGAAGAACTTATGCAAAATTTCGTACAATGAAATCTCTCCATACTTAACTTCCTCGCACAATGAAAACTTTCTTTACAAAGATCTACGGCTAATTAATCGATTAAATATTGTGTATTTCATACAATAAAATATTTCTTCATAAAACTCTCTGCACACCAAATCTTCTTTGCATATAGAAACTTTCTTCATACTAAAATCTTTTCGTACAAATGCTCCAAACAATGAAACATCTCCGTACAAACTCTTGCAATGATAAAACTACCATATAGCAAAATATCTTTTCACAACATATGCATTAACCAAATGAAGCTAATTAATCGATTAAAGTTTGTGTTGGGTGCGAAGAAAAATCATAACGAAATCTCATCCTACGTGGCACTGCATTATTTACATGTAGTTCCAATTTGTTTGTTAGCAAAAAAAAATTCTTAGCTAGAGATGCATCCATCCACACTATTCGACATGGAATTTTCTAAATGATATACCCATCACTCTTCAATTTAAATATTTGTTTCACCATGAATGCAGGCGAAAGCTTGTGGAGGAGAGACAATTCCCATTGGCATATCTTTATTATGGTAAAGGGATGTGTAAAAAGAAATACATGTGGTAGAATATTGGTTTATTGTTTATGAAATCTCTCCGCACAAAACTCTCAGCATAATCAAAGTTTTTCGCGAAAAGCTTTATTGTAAATTACTTTATTAAAGATTGTGTACTCCACTTAATGAAATTTTTTTGCATAATGAAATCTTTCCACATAAACTCTCTGCACGCTAAAAACTATTTAAAAACTATTTACATGGTGAAAGTTCTTTGCATAGTGAAATATATTTACACACAACTCACAGCACAATGAAATATCTACCCACAAATATCTTTGAATATTCTTTCAACAACACAAAATTAGCCAATGAAGATCAGTTCTGGATGAAAGTTTGTGCAAAGCGCAGAGAAAACTTCGCAAATTGAAATATCATCCCAAGTGGAACTGCATTATTTTCATGTCATTGGAGAAATTAAATAATCAATAATCACACTGCATCCATCCACAATATTTCATGAATTTGCAGATAGTTACCCAAGTCATTAGCTCCTGGGTATTTCACCGCTGTGAAGGGGGAAATGAGTTTGCCGAGAACTAGTTCTACATCATTTTTAACGTTTCTTAGTAATGGTTCCATGATCATGTTGTATCCATCTAAAATTATTATACACACAATTTGGCGAACGTACAATTTCCACTTTCTCCTTTGCCTAAATATTTCACCATGAACTTCCTAAGAAATGAAAAATGTCATGGGGAGAAGAGCTAATCCCACATACCTTCCTTCCTTCTCACTCCTCGCACAATAGTGTGCAAGCCCATTTTTCTCACTTTTTGATGTTATTATATGTATTAGTATTATTTTAATAATAACATGCATATATTTTTTATGGCAAGAGGTAAAGAGAGATGTGGAGAAAGAAAATATGTACACTAGAATATTTTTTCATTGTTTTTTACACTTTGTATATGTTACCATCCGAACATAGCAACATTATGGAGCACAGATTAGTGAATATTAAAAAGTTACACATTAAAGCGTTATGCAGTTTGCATTATATTATTAATAGAAAAATTACTAACAATAACTAGAATGCTTAATCACGATATATTTTTTTTTTTTTTTTTTTTTACAGTAACGATTATGGAATATTATATCAAACTTGGCCCGAATGTCAAAAATTTGGTTACATTGAGAAGGACAATATCCTGTTGCACCTCACCACTAAGAATGAGTGTGGAGCTAATGCTTGGAATTTTCCTCCTTAGTGATGTAACTATAGATTCAATTTCAGAAATTTTTCCCAATTTGAAGATACATACAAATTGACTTAAGAGTAAACAGTAAAACATGACAGCAATTTAGCTTATGGGATGGGTTCCCATGATTCTTCTTCGTCTTTCATCTTGGTCCCAACAGAGAGGAGGGCAGCTTTATTGGCTTCAATGTCCGCCTCTTTATTATGAGTTCTCAGCACATGATAGAAATTTAGCTTCTGAAAAGCGTTCTCCAAGCCCTTAATTCTGACTATCAGCCTTGCGAGTTTAAGGTCCAAAGCTGGAGAGTTGGACACCATTGCATTGATGATGATCTGGGAATTGCCAATTACATTTGCTTCACTTATGTTTAAATCTTTGAGCAACTTGAGACCTTGAAAGAGAGCCAAAGCCTCAGCTTGAATGCTGGTTGAATGGCCTAGCCCCCATGCAAAAGAATGAATTTTTTTCCCATCTGGATTTAAAACAACGCCTCCTGCACCAGTTTTGCCCGCCAGTCTTGAAAGTCTATTTCATATTTTCTTATTTGCCAGTCTTTGGGAGTAGGGACGTTCCTAACTGTTGTTTGAAAATGTAGATCAAGAAATGAGCCCCAAGCAATGTCCTGTTGGCTGAGATTAGAATCATCTTTTAATTCAATCAAGCACTATTTAAGATGGCATTTGATGTTGATTTCTAATGCCTTGTGGTTATGTTCAATGTTTATGAAGATTCTTCTATTTCGTTTAAGCCAAATTTGCCAGCATATTACCTTTGTGAGGACAGACCAAGCATATTACCTTTGGGAGGACAGACCAAGCAGCTTTGATTATCTGATTTTTTGGAGGAGGACCAGGATACCTATTCGCCCATTTAGAAAATAATTCAGCAGTGGAGCATGGGAGCGTAATGTTGGGATCCAACTTGTGGATGAATGTGAACCAAATCTGCATGGAGAATCTACATTCAAGCATTAAGTGGACAACACTCTTTGCGTTTTAATTACACAGTGAACATTTGGAGGGGTCGTGGAACCCTTTCCTCTGCAGATTATCATACGTGAGGATTTTTGCCATGGCATAGAAGCCAAGAAAAGAAATCCAATTTTGGCCACGAATGAAAACGCCAGACTCCTTGCCAAGGTGCTGGGTCAGGGGGAACGAAAGGTCTCTCCCTTAGCTTAATGTAACCGAGGGAGACAGTGTGCCCTCTGACATTCGGCCACCAGCCTCTCGAATCTCTTTTTTTGATGTGAGAAGGTGCCATGCCATGGAGAAGGTCTAGCAGCATGATCCATTCATGATGCAGGTGTGCCGGCATAGCGATGCATTTCCAGCCTGCCCAATCAGATTCGTTCCATAGTGAAATATCCCATAGTGTGTGCAGCCCTTCTCCTTCCATCCAGCAGCGCAGAGCTCTAATGGAACCTATGTCTTCTATAGGATCCGTATTCATAATTTTGTCAGTCCAAATATTTATCTTTCTCTCGTTTCCTGGAATCCAAAAGGAGTGCGAATTGATAAGAGGAGTAGCTTTAGCATAAAGCTTGAGGAAAGACGAGTTGGGCAGATGGATCAAATTGTCTAAACAGTTGATGTGTGGACCTCTAAAATATTTTTTCTAGAGAGCCAATTGAGCCCAGCCTGGCTTGGGCACAATAATCTTCCATATTAACTTCGCTCCCATAGCTATGTTCTGGTGACAGAGATTTTTGAAATTCAATCCGCCCTCCCACAAAGGCTTGGAGATGGTTTCCCAACTGAATAGAGGCAGTTTGTTTTCATTCTGTTTGCCTCCCTTCCAAAATAACCTTCGAATGTACTCCTCCATTTTTTTTAAGATACTTGTCGGAGCGAGAAGAACAACAAAATGAAATAGAGGGAGACTGGTGAGCACAGATTTTATTAGAACAGATTTACCAGCAATGTTGAGCCAGGAGTAACCCCAGGCTTGGATCTTGGTCTTAAATTTTTCAAGTTGTGGAAGCCATTATTTAATTACGGATCTTTTATGGTAAATAGGAAGGCCCAAATATTTAAAAGAGGTCCAAGAGGAGGAGGCTGCAAAGCCCAAACATCTAGCAATAGCAGAGAGCAATCTGGGCGATGTGTTCCAGCTGTAGATGTGACATTTGTTCTTATTTAAGGCACTGCTTGAGGCCTCAAAGAAATCATCCAAAATTGCTTTGAATTTGATGGCTGAGGAAAGAGTGGCAGCTCCCAATAACAGAGTATCATCCACGAATAGGGCATGATTTATGTTTTTGACCCCTCTTGCTATACAAAGTCCATTAATATCTTGATCTTGCATCTTTTTGTCTAACATAAAGCTGTGAACAGAGGCTTGGATGAAAAAGAGCAGAGGGGAGAGTGGGCACCCATGCCTAAGCCCTCTCGAAACTTTAAAAAAATCTGTGGCTCTGCCATTTACTAGAGGTGCAATCCATGGCTCCGAGATGCATGCCCAGATCCAATTTATGAAATTTACTCCAAAACCAAACTTGCTCATGACTTTTAACAGAAAGCTATGATTTACTCGATAAAAAGCATTTTCTAAGTCGAGTTTGATAACCATACATTGTTCATTTCGATGCAGACTTGAGTGAATTGCCTCTTGTACAAGGGTGAAGTTGTCCACAATTTGCCTGCCTTGGATGAAGCCACCTTGATTCTCCGGAATGATTTTGGGAAGGATGAGCTTTAGTCTATTTTCAATTACTTTGGTGATTAGCTTGTACCCTGTATTGCACAAGGAGATTGGACAAAATCTGTTGAAGTTGTTGGCGCCTTTCTCCTTAGGGATGAGGGCTAAAAATGCTGAGTTTGTGCTGCCTCCGATTTTCTGGCAATCTTGAGATTTTTGGACCATTTTGAAGAGGTCATTTTCAACTATCAGCCAACAAAATTGGAGGAACCTGGCAGAAAAGCCATCCGATCCAGGGGCCTTATCCGGATCCATGGAAAAAAGGGAATTTTTAACTTCATTTTTGGAGACTTTGGCCTCAAGGAACGCATTCATTCAAGAAGAGATTGAAGATGGAACAATATCTAACAGGTATGAATTTTGATTCGGATCCGTGTCCTCACTATACAAATTTTGAAAATGAGAAAAGACTACTTTCTTGATGTCCTCAAAGTCCTTGTAGGTGACATTATCCTCCTTGATCTCGGATATAGTGTTGAAGCATTTCCTGGCCTGGGCTTGTTTATGGAAGAAAGAAGAGTTCCTGTCCCCTGCTTTGAGCCAAAGATTTCGAGATTTTAATCTCCAATATTCTTATTCAGCTAAACAGGCCTTATGAAAACTCTGCTGCAGATGAGCCTCTTTATCTAAGAGCTCCTCTGTGATGACAACATCCTCCACTTGAAGTTGATGAGAGGATAGAGAAGCTTTAATGATTTTTCTTTCTGTAGCTGGGTTGGGCAAGGTTTTGGCCCATCGTTTAAGAGCCCCTTTCACCCTTCTAAGTTTTTCCTCCCAGAAAAAGAAAGGGGATCCTTTGACTGGCTGTCTCCAACAATCCTTGACTATTTGCATGAAATTTGGCTCCTTGACCTAGAGGGGACTAAATATGAAAGGAATAGGGTCCAGATCTAGATGGGATAGGAGTTCTAGCTTGATGGGCTTATGGTCCGAGATGCTGTTAGTGAGAATATGCATTCTAGGTTCTAATCCTAGTAAAAGAAAAGAGCTTTGGATGAAAAATCTATCTAATTTGGCAACAATATGACCTGGGCCAGCTCTTTTATTAGACCAAGAGTACTTTCCGGAGGAAGGTTTGATATCCAGCAGATCCTAGTCCTGCATAAGATCCTCCGCCCATTCCCTTGCCGGAACTCGGACTGCGCTGCCTCCTCTTTTTTCAGACGAGTGAAGAGTGAGATTGAGATCTCCAGAAATGATTATATTTTCCAAGTTTTCTAGGTCTGCTTGATGCCTTATAGATTCCCAGCAGTCCTTTTTTTCCCCAACATTAACTGGGGAGTATACGTTGAAAAGGAAAAAAATTTCTTTGGTGTCCAGATTCTGCAGTTTAAGCAGCAACCAATGAATATTGCTAGCCTCATAGATGACTAAAAATTTGTTGGCATTCCATAGAGTGCCAAGCCCTCCCGAGGCTCCCCGGGCAGAGATTGCTCTTGCTTCGCTTTTGATCCAAAGTTTCTTACTTGCATGCAGAAAGACTACGTCTTCCAGCTTGGTCTCCTGGACGAGAAGTATGTCTGGAGATTCTATTCTTATTAAACTTCTAATGGCTTCTTCCTTAGTTTTGCTCCCCATACCTATACAGTTCCAGGAGATGACCTTCAGTATTTATGTTTTTGATGGGCTCCCTTGGAGCCTTGGGGCTGATTTTTCATCGTTCTTGGCTTTGAGGCTAGCATCTTTTCTAAAGTTGGTTGGCTGCCCTGAAGCTTGTCTTTGTAAGTTTCCTGCTCTCTTTTTTTCCTGTGAGTTTTGCGACCTCTTGTGGATTTCCTTACCAAGGTTTGAGACTCTCCTATTTCTCCTTCCTCCTCTGACTCGTTTGATTCCTATTCTTCTTCCTCAACTTCTATAGGCATGCCTTTGGGTTCTGCAACACTTGTTCCTTTAAGAAAGGAAGAGGGGGTGCCTTTGCTTGGTGAGACTGGCTTTTGGATCTCGATCTCCTGAGTTGCTTCTGTTTGCTGGCTTAGAGGATCGAACTTATTTTCTTGTGCATTTTTGGGAGGGGGGCGCTGAGAATTGGCCAGAAGAGGGCCTTTGCCATTGGGGCCTCCCGGTTTTTGACCTTTGTGATTGGTCTTTGAGCGCTTAACTTGGTTCCAAACCTCTTCATTTCCTTTCTCTGGCTTAGCATTGGATGGACAACTTCTAGCAAAGTGTCCATGAACATGACATTTCCTGCATTTAAATGGCAGTTTCTCATAGTCCAGTATCTGCACATGAGACCAACTGCCGACATTGATTTTGATTGCCTCTAGGAAACCCACCTCTAGATCTACTTCTACGCAGATTCTAGCACAGTAATACTGGTCCTTGTTTTTTGCCCGATCTATGAATTTCCCAAGAGCGTTTTCGATGTGTTTCAAGGAGTCCCAGTTCCAGCAATGGACTGGGAGATTCGGGAGCTGAACCCACACCGGAACCGCCATGGGAACATCTACTGCCGGATCAAAATCCGGTGTCCATTTTTTCAGGTAGAGGCCTTGAGGACCCATGAAATAGGGCCCATTTTGGAAGATCAGATCTTTATCTTCTTTGGAAGAGAATTCAAAGAGGAAGAACCCTCGCCCAAGAAAATAAGATGTGACACTTTGCTTGATCAGAGGAGCCCAGTTCCTGTTAACCCATTGCTCAGTAGTTTTCAGAGATGGCCAAAGTCCCGTGAATTGGCCAATGAGACCACGATCAGCTAGAGACAAATCTACTTGGATGGGGGTCTCTGGAGGCAAAGAGATCTCCGGGATATCTTCAAGCTTCTTTACGAATTTTGTTGCTTCAATTTTTTTCTTCCTGCAAATCAACTAGAAGCTGATTGAACACACTGTAGTCAGTGGGGGAAGAGGGTGACATTGGAGGTTTCGGGAGAGCTCGTTGCCTCTATGGAAGTGGACCTTAGGTGTCGTTAGCCGAGCGCAAACGTGTCGCTTTAATCGCTGACCTAGTGCGGGTCACTGGCCGTGTATCATCACGATATTTTATTGCTGAACATTTTGCATAAATATAATTTAACATTGTAAGATATTATAATATGACTTATATCATAATTTAAGATCATATTCTGACTTATATAAATTTTACTATATGAAGGTATAGAACAAGCAATGTTGATACATTGTACACAATTCTTAAATATTATATGGATTTTTGGCACAATTTCATGTTTCCTTTTATATATGAAAAGGAACTAGATATAGCAGATCTGAAGGAGGGGCATCGTACTATATGTTGGTGAATTTAGTACTAGATATAGATGGAAGCACTATTAGGGTAGAGTGAAGGATCCGCGGGTTAAAATATATGTGTGAAGTCAAGGGAGTGTGAAGGAGACACATATATAGCAGAACTTTGAAGGAGGTTTCAAAGAATCAAAATAATTGATAACATTTTTTGTTGTTGTGAAAATAAAGGGAATTTAAGATTTGATGCTTATTTCACAATTGTATAGATTGTGTTGGATTTATTTTAGGTTGTGAAGTGTTTTTTTTAGGCATCTTCTATAAAGTATTACATATTAGAGACTACATAAAAAAACACCTCAGAGGAAATTTAACATTATATTAGATAGTACATAACAAAACACCTCTTAGGAAATTTAACATTATCTATCATTGTTTTAATTGAAATTATTTTTTATTTGAAACAATTGTAAAAAAGTATAATGCTTATGGATGTCACTCTTTGTCAACTAGTTCAATACCATGTTGTGTTATTTTTCCTCTACTCTCACTTTTTACAATATTTCAAATTAGCATCATGTATAGGGTAGCGAGTTTTGATAGTGTTGAATGTGAGAGTGCAGAGAAACACAATAAAATTTGTATTCGTACTTTTGTATTCTGCATAATGAAATTTATTTAATTTTAAAGACTTACCATTCGCATTTGTATTCTTCATAGATTTATTCCTAAGATCTAAAACTGTTGTCAAATCTTCATTTTCATTTTAAACAATAATGCAACAATAGATATAAAACAAAGTCTCAAAGGATCAAAAAAATATTGAAGACATTATCATAAAATTGATATAGAATCGGATTCAATAATGATATGTATCCATATTCAAATGGAAATTAGCATGGCATTAATTAAAATATATACAATACCACATTATAAAATTAGGCACAAACAAAAAATTGCTCAAAAAAATCATAACTGTAATACTGAGAGTTATTTCGTTGTACACAGATGGTGTTTGAGAAACATAATTAATTAATTAATATGCATATGCATAGTTAAATCAAGCTTTTATTGTGCGGAAGTTGGGCATCGAGAGGAACTAAAATGAAAAATTTCTTCGAACTTTTGTATTCCAAAGAATGAAATTTATTCAGTTGTAAATACATAGTGCTAGAATTCTATTATTCAAAAATGTTTGCTTAAGATCTAAAACTATTATTTAATGTTCAATCATTTTAACCAATAAAATAACATTGGATATAATACAAAATCTCAAAGCATATGTTTGAAAATTTATAAAAAATATTATCATAAAATTGATATCGGGTTAGATTCAGTAAAAACTGTATCTAGATTCAAATGTCAATGACCATATCCATAATTTAGTTGTATATGAGATCATATTGAAAACATAGTCATATAAAAAAAAAAATTTAAACAAAGTTAGAACTTTAGGACTACTAAGAATAGAAAATATTGATACAAAATTGTAAAATTAAATGTATTTGTTCCCAAGAGAATTGGCATTGGAATCCCATCGTAATACGAAGAAGGAATCTAGTACCAAAAAAAAAAAAATTATACATTTTTTAGCTAAGTTCATCATAACATAATCAACAAAACTAATTTATCTAATATTAGTGAACAAAAAATCAAATGTTTAAGAATTTGAGAATACTTGCACTATGAAAAAGCCTCCACTGTGACTATGCTTCTATTAAATGTCTTATATATTCATTTTTTATTCAATAAATTTTTCCACCATTGTTTTAATGTAATATCTGTCATGAGAAACTCTAATTTCCACTTTGATATTTTTATTGAATATATCATTTTCAATTTTTCTAGCTTCTTCTCGTATTTTCATAACCAAGACATATTTCTTGTTATTGACTGAAAAAATTAATTATCCATTGGGTAATTTATTCTGCAATAAACTCAACTATCCTATCAAACCCTGTTTCATCATTCAAACAACAATAAATGTTAAAAAAGAATACATTTTAACAGACAATTTGTTACTACAACTTTGTCCATCATTAATGAATATGATAGATGAAACTTATTTGGAAGACATGTTTGATGTTATATATAATCTATGTGGCTTCGATATAAAAGAAAATTTCACATTGGATCATGGAAATGTCATATTATACAAATAATAATGTACAATTTTTGCATCCTATGTATCTCATGTTCACTTTCAGACTAGATCATGTAAATATCATCTTGTACAAAGAATGATGTACAATTTGTGCATCCTATGTATCTCATGTTCAAGACATCCTAAAAACATTTTACAATCCAGTTCAATATACATATTTTTTTATGTTTCAAAGTATCTTGTAAATATTTTTCTCTCGTAAAACAAACTATAGAAGACATGTCACTGTTAATACCGATATTTGAATTCCATAAAATCTATAATATATTATAATATTATAATTTTTTGTATTTACTATTTTTTCTTTAATTAAATAGATTTAAAATTTATTTATTTAAACATATCTTTTAACCTAAAATATTTTTTTATATAAAGGACTATTGGGAATGAGACTTGTTCCTCCCAACTTCCCTTGTTTAATGATCCAATTAGGCAAGACAATAAAACAATAGTATATATCCTAAATTGCACTTGTTGCATTAACTGCACATGTTACATTACTATATTTAGTTAAAATAACTCTAACTTATGTATTTTAAATGAAATTCGTTTTTATTTTCATCTGGGAGAATAAGTTTAGATATTAGTTAAAGATAAATGATTTAATTGTGATGAGAATATATGCATGATCTACTTAACTAGCCAAAACGCGTTGATGCAATTAACCACAACCTAAAGCAGTACCAATGGTTAGGGTGTCCTCAACATATATAGTTTGTATAGTAGGTAGGTGTTATGGTAATGCCCCAATTCTTGATTGAGATCTCACAACACTATAACACCACCATTCTTAAGCTTATGTAGAAAAAGGAGTTTGGTTAAAGTAAGAAACTTATATCATGTGATGAGCTTGTTATGTACTTGTGAAGTTTGGTTAAAATTATTGTTTTTCAATACATATCCATTTCATATAAATAAATATTTATTTTTAGATACTATTAAAATGCTTGTTATTCAGTACCTATCTATTTTATATACGTAAATATTTATTTTTCGATGTTATTAAAATATTTGTTTTTAATACAAATTTATTTCATATTTCTAGTTCTCTGCATCATCCATTTTCTCTAACTTTCCCAAATTCCTATAAATTACAAATTTCAAGCTAAGGACTTATCAAATGATTTTAATTTAATTTGAACATAATGATCTTACATGAAATTATTAGGAGACCATATTTTTTAACTCGAGCTACATACACTAAAGTGCCCCAAAAAACTTGTTTAAATTGTAGTTTTAAATGCATACATGCTTTTAAGTTAATTTGAACATAATGATATTACATGCAATTTTTAGGAGAACATATTTTTAAATTCAAGCTACAGGGACCAAGTTTCCCCAAAAGACCTATATTTAAATTGTAGTTTTAAATCGTACATAAGTTGTTCATCTTGGAATATTGTGTAACTATAAACTCAGATGTGCAATTCCAAGAAATTTTTTTAATGAATTTTGAGCAAAATTACTAGATAATGTTTTAAATAACAAGAATACCTTTAAAATAAAGATATTTCTCAAACTCAAATGAAATTCAAGAAATATTTCTACCTAATTTTGAGCCAAATTAACTAGATAATGTTTAAACAATGTAAGAATAATTAAAAAAAGATATTTCTTTATTGATTTCTTACTTATTTTTATACTCTATTTATTAGTAGAGAAAAATTAATCTAAAAATACAATTTAACTTTAGAATTTACGCTAAGAAAAATTTTGGGGTCTAAATTTGGTAATGAAATCAAAAGTTTCCATTATTTAAAAAAATTTTTAGTAATTTTGATTTTGTAAAACCCATTCATCGAAAATTTATATATGATAAATATACTTTAAAAATTTGCGAAATATTTAAAAACTATAAAATCATGATATATATATATATATATATATATATTAAAACAAAAATCATAAAACAAAATTCCTCACTTTTTTATATCTCAAAATAATTTTTCATCTTTAAAAGTTTTCCATATTTAAGTTTTATTATAAATAAAGAATAAAACATATATTAACCTACAATATAATTCACAAATACATATTTAAGAAAACCATATTGATTAAAAATAATGGTTTGTTTATTATAATCATAAGAAAACTAAAATTAAAAAAAAACACTAAAAGAAAAGACTTCATGTATAAGTAGTAACTACCATATGTAGTGGATACATTTGATTTCTAATCAATGGACTGTATTAACAGTAATTTTACCTAATTTTTTCTCTATATTCATTTTTATTTTTATTTTAAATTAATGTTGATATTGATTAACATTGTGTTTCATACTAAATTAGCGCAATTTTTATTTTGTCTTTTTAAATCACACAATTGTTATTATTCTTTTCCATGTTGTAACATTTTTTTTCCAAATTTTAATTTGTTGGATAGTTTAAGTTTTATATGTAGGCTTAAGAAACAACATCTAAGTGGTTGAACTATTGATCAATATGTTAAGTTTATTTAGTAATAAGTGTAATAACTGTAATGTAGCATAATTCTTGTCTTTATTGCTAATTAATTGATTAAACATTGTGCAAGTGTGAAGAAATCTATGTACAAAATTTCTTGTACAATGAAATCTCTCCACACAGAACTCTCTGCACAATGAAAACTTTCTTTACAAAGATCTACGGCTAATTAATTGATTAAATATTGTGTATTTCATACAATAAAATATTTCTTCATAAAACTCTCTGCACAATTAAATCTCTTTGCATATAGAAATCTCTTCATATACTAAAATCTCTTTGCACAAAATGCTCCAAACAATGAAACATCTCCGCATAAAACTCTTTGCACAATAAAAACTACCATATAGTGAAATATCTTTTCACAACATATGATTAACCAATGAAGCTAATTAATCGATTAAAGTTTGTGTTGGGTGCGAAGAAAAATCATAACGAACTCTCATCCTACGTGGCACTGCATGATTTACATGTAGTTCCAATTTGTTTGTTAGCAAAAAAAAATTCTTAGCTAGAGATGCATCCATCCACAATATTCGACATGGAATTTTCTAAATGATATACCCATCACTCTTCAATTTAAATATTTGTTTCACCATGAATGCAGGCGAAAGCTTGTGGAGGAGAGACAATTCCCATTGGCATATCTTTATTATGGTAAAGGGATGTGTAAAAAGAAATACATGTGGTAGAATATTGGTTTATTGTTTATGAAATCTCTCCGCACAAAACTCTCAGCATAATCAAAGTTTTTCGCGAA
Source organism: Pinus albicaulis (assembly GCA_034641835.2). Taxonomy (NCBI): domain Eukaryota; kingdom Viridiplantae; phylum Streptophyta; class Pinopsida; order Pinales; family Pinaceae; genus Pinus; species Pinus albicaulis. Next base: position 973,897,038 of record CM076577.1, on the reverse strand, counting down.
AAGCTTTATTGTAAATTACTTTATTAAAGATTGTGTACTCCACTTAATGAAATTTTTTTGCATAATGAAATCTTTCCACATAAACTCTCTGCATGCTAAAAACTATTTAAAAACTATTTACATGGTGAAAGTTCTTTGCATAGTGAAATATATTTACACACAACTCACAGCACAATGAAATATCTACCCACAAATATCTTTGAATATTCTTTCAACAACACAAAATTAGCCAATGAAGACTTCTCGATGAAAAGTTTGTGCAAAGTAGAAAACTTGTCGTAAATTGAAACATCATCCCAAGTGAATCGCATTATTTCAAGTGCTGGAGAGATTAAATAATCAATAATCACACCGCATCCATCCACAATATTTCGTTAATTTGGTAAAAGTGATAGTTACCTGCTTCTCAATAGTCTAAATATTTCACTATGAAGGGGAACAAAGAGCTATGTACTTCGAGAACTAGTTCTACATCATTTTTAACGTTTTCTTAGTAATGGTTCCATGATCATGTTGTATCCATCTAAAAATTATTATACACACAATTTGTTAACTTAGCAATTTCACTTTCTCCCGGTCTAAATATTTCTACCATGAATCCCTAAGAAATGAAAATGTCGATGGGGAGAAGACAATCTCAGACATACTTTTCCTTTACCTCCCAGTATTGTAATAGTGTTCATTTTTCTCACTTTTGGATGTTATTATATGTATTACTATTTAATATTAAATGATGCATATATTTTTTATGGCAGAGTAAAGAGATGTGGAGAAAGAAATATGTGCACGAGAATATTTTTTCATTGTTTTTCACACTTTTGTATATGTTACCCATCCGAACATAGCAACATTATGGAGCAGTAGCAATAACATTAGTGAATATTAAAAAGTTACACATTAAAGCGTTGAGGCAAACAGATTATATTATTAATAGAAAAATTACTACCAATAACTAGAATGTTTAATCACGATATTCGCTTTTTTTTTTTTTTTTTTTTTTTATGTTAGACCATTATGGAATATTATATCAAATCCTTGGCCCGAATGTCAAAAACATGGTTACATTGAGAATGATTATATTCTATTGCACCTCACCACTAAGGATGAATATGGAGTGAGCTTTTCCTCTCTAGTGATGTAACTAGTGGCAGATTCAATTTCAGAGATTTTTCCCAATTTGAAGATACATAGAAATTGACTTAAGAGAATACAGTAAAACATGACAGAAATTTAGATTATAGGATGGGTTCCCATGATTCTTCTTCGTCTTTCATCTTGGTCCCAGCAAAGAGGAGGGCAGATTATTGGCTTTAGTGTCCGCCTCTTTATTATGAGTTCTCAGCACATGATAGAAATTCAACTTCTAAAAATCGTTCTCCAAGCCCTTAATTCTGACTATCAGCCTTGCAAGTTTAAGGTCCAAAGCTGGAGAGTTGGACACCATTGCATTGATGATAATCTGGGAATCGCCAATTACATTTGCTTCACTTATGTTTAAATCTTTGAGCAACTTGAGACCTTGAAAGAGAGCCAAAGCCTCAGCTTGAATGCTGGTTGAATGGCCTAGCCCCCATGCAAAAGAATGAATTTTTTTCCCATCTGGATTTAAAACAACGCCCCGCACTCACGTTCGCCAAATTTTGAAAGTCTATTTCAGCTATTTGTTATTTGCCGCCTTTTGGAGTTTAATATGTTTGAAAATGTAGATCAAGAAATGAGCCCCAAGCAATGTCCTGTTGGCTGAGATTAGAATCATCTTTTAATTCAATCAAGCACTATTTAAGATGGCATTTGATGTTGATTTCTAATGCCTTGTGGTTATGTTCAATGTTTATAAAGATTCTTCTATTTCGTTTAAGCCAAATTTGCCAGCATATTACCTTTGTGAGGACAGACCAAGCATATTACCTTTGGGAGGACAGACCAAGCAGCTTTGATTATCTGATTTTTTGGAGGAGGACCAGGATACCTATTCGCCCATTTAGAAAATAATTCAGCAGTGGAGCATGGGAGCGTAATGTTGGGATCCAACTTGTGGATGAATGTGAACCAAATCTGCATGGAGAATCTACATTCAAGCATTGAAGCATACACTTCTATGCGTTTAACTCCCTGCATTACACTCGCTGAACATTTGGGAGGGGTGGTGGAACCCTTCTCTCAGTATTATCATACGTGAGGATTTTTGCCGTGGCATAGAAGCCAAGAAAAGAAATCCAATTTAAGCATTGAAGAAAACGGCTTTACCTCACAAGGTGTCAGTCGGGGGAACAAAAGGTTCCTCCTTGGGGAATGTAACCGAGAGACAGTGGTGCTCGACATTCTACCACTGCCTCTCGAATCTCTTTGATGTGAGAAGGTGCTAAAAGCATGACAGTGTAGCAAAGACATCCATTCATTGATTGTGATAGCGCATAGCGATGCATTTTAGACCGCCCAATCAGATTCGTTCCATAAGAACATCCCGAGGTGTGTTCTTCCCTCCATCTAGCAATACATAGCCCACTTTGAACTCATGGTTTCCCTCCTATTGGATCCGCATTCATAATTTTATCAGTCCATATATTTATCTTTCTCCCATTTCCTGGGATCCAAAAGGAGTGCGAATTGATAAGAGGAGTAGCTTTAGCATAAAGCTTGAGAAAAGACGAGTTGGGCAGTTGGATCGATTTGTCTAAACAGCTGATGCGTGGACCTCTGAAATATTTTTTCCAGAGAGCCAGTTGAGCCCAGCCTGGCTTGGGCGCAATAATCTTCCATATTAACTTCACTCCCATAGCAATGTTCTGATGACAAAGATTTTTGAAGTTCAATCCACCCTCCCACAAAGGCTTGGAGATGGTCTCCCAACTGACTAGAGGCAATTTGTTTTCATTCGGTTTGCCTCTCTTCCAAAAAAATCTCCGAATATACTCCATTTTTTTAAAAGTACTTGCCGGAGCAAGAAGAACAACAAAATGAAATAGAGGGAGGCTGGTGAGCACAAATTTTATTAGAACAGATTTACCAGCAATGTTGAGCTAGGAGTAACCCCAGGCTTGGATCTTGGTCTTAAAATTTTCAAGTTGTGGAAGCCAGTATTTACTTACGGATCTTTTATGGAAGACAGGAAGGCCCAAATATTTAAAAGAGGTTCAAGAGGAGGAGGCTGCAAAGCCCAAACATCGAGCAATAGCAGAGAGCAATCTGGGTGATGTGTTCCAGCTATAGATGTGACATTTGTTCTTATTTAAGGCACTGCCTGAGGCCTCACATAAATCATCCAAAACTGCTTTGAATTTGATGGCTAAGGAAAGAGTGGCAGCTCCCAATAACAGGGTATCGTCCGCGAATAGGGCATGATTTATGTTTTTGACCCCTCTTGCAATACAAAGTCCATTAATATCTTGATCTTGCATCTTTTTGTCTAGCAGAAAGCTGAGAATAGAGGCTTGGATGACAAAGAGCAGAGGGGAGAGTGGGCACCCCTGCCTAAGCCCTCTCGAAGCTTCAAAAAAAGTTATGGCTCTGCCATTTACTAAAGGTGCAATCCATGGTTCCAAGATGTATGCCCGTATCCAATTTATGAAATTTACTCCGAAACCAAACTTGCTCATGACTTTTAACAGAAATCTATGATTTACTCGATCAAAATAATTTGCTAAGTCGAGTTTGATAACCATACCTTGTTCATTTCGATGCAGACTTGAGTGAATTGCCACTTGTACAAGGGTGAAGTTGTCCACAATTTGCCTACCTTGGATGAAGCCTCCTTGACTCTCAGGAATGATTTTGGGAAGGATGAGCTTCAGTCTATTTGCAATTACTTTGGTGATTAGCTTGTACCCTGTATTGCACAAGGAGATCAGGCGAAATCTGTTGAAGTTGTTGGCGCCTTTCTCCTTAGGTATGAGGGCTAAAAAAGCTGAGTTTGTGCTGCCTCCGATTTTCTAGCATTTTTGAGATTTTTGGACCATTTTGAAGAGGTCCTTTTCAACTATCAGCCAACAGACTTGGAGGGACCTGGCAGAAAAGCCATCCAGTTCAGGGGCCTTATCCGGATCCATGGCAAAAAGGGCATTTTTAACTTCATTTTTGGATACTTTGGCCTCAAGGAGCGCATTCATTCGAGAAGAGATTGGAGATGGAACAATATCTAACAGATCTGAATATTGATCCGGATCTGTGTCCTCACTATACAAGTTTTGAAAATGAGAAAAGGCTACTTTCTTGATGTCCTCAAAGTCCTTGTGGGTGACATTATCCTCCTTGATCTCAGATATAGTGTTGAAGAATTTCTTGACCTGGGCTTTTTTATGGAAGAAAGAAGAGTTCCTGTCCCCTGCTTTGAGCCAAAGATTTTGAGACTTTAATCTCCAGTATTCTTCTTCAGCTAAACAGGCCTTATGAAAACTCTGCTGCAGATGAGCCTCTTTATCTAAGAGCTCCTCTATGACGACAACATCCTCCACTTGGAGTTGATGAGAGGCTAGATAAGCTTTAATGATTTTTCTTTCTGTAGCTGGGTTGGGCAAGGTTTTGGCCCATCGTTTTAGAGCCCCTTTCACCCTTCTAAGTTTTTCCTCCCAGACAAAGAAAGATGATGCTTTGACTGGTTGTCTCCAACAATCCTTGACTAATTGCATGAAATATGGCTCCTTGACCCAAAGGGGACTAAATTTGAAAGGAATAGGGCCCAGATCTAGATGGGACAGGAGTTCTAGCTTGATGGGCTTATGGTCTAAGATGCTGTTAGTGAGAATATGCATTCTAGGTTCTAATCCTAGTAACAGAAAAGAGCTTTGAATGAAAAATCTATCTAATCTGGCAGCAATATGACCTGGGCCAGCTCTATTGTTAGACCAAGAGTACTTATCGGAGGAAGGTTTGATATCCAGCAGATCCCAGTCCTGCATAAGATCCTCTGCCCATTCCCTTTCCAGATCTTGGACTGCGCTACCTCCTCTTTTTCCAGACGAGTGAAGAGTGAGATTGAGATCTCCAGCAATGATTATATTTTCCATGTTTTCTAGGTCTGCTTGATGCCTTATAGATTCCCAACAGTCCTTTTTTTCCCCAACATTGATTGGGTAGTATACATTGAAAAGGCAAAAAATTTATTTGGTGTCCAGATTCTGCATTTTAAGCAGCAACTAATGAATATTGCTAGCCTCATAGATGAATGAAAATTTTTTGGCGTTCCATAAAGTGCCAAGCCCTCCCGAGGCTCCCAGGTAGAGATTTCTCTTGCTTCGCTTTTGATCCAAAGTTTCTTACTTTCATGCAGAAAGACTACGTCTTCCAGCTTGGTCTCCTGGACGAGAAGTATGTCTAGAGATTCTATTCTTATTAAGCTTCTAATGGATTCTTCCTTAGTTTTGCTCCCCATACCTCTACAGTTCCTGTGAGATGACTTTCAATATTTATGTTTCTCGATGGGCTCCTGAGCCTCGGGGGCTGATTTTTTTCATCGTCTGGTTTTGAGGTTGTGCGCCTTTTCCGCAGTTGGTCGTCGTCTTGAAGCTTGTCTTTGTAAGTTTCCCCCCGGCTTCCTCTTTTTTCCCGTGAGTTTTGCGACCTCTGTGGATTTCCTTACCAAGGTTTGACTCTCCGCCCCTCCTTCCTCCTCTCACCTCGCTTGATTCCTATTTTTCTTCCTCAACCTCTATAGGCATGCTTAAGCCTGGCAGGAAGACTTGTTCCTTTAAGGGAGGAAGAGGGAGTGCCTTTTCTTGGTGAGGCTAGCTTTCGGATCTCGATCTCCTGAGTTGGTTCTATTTGCTGGCTTAGAGGATCGAACTTATTTTCTTGTGCCTTTTTGGGAGGGGGCCGCTGAGCATTGGCCTGAAGAGGGCCTTTACCATTAGGGCCTCCCGGTTTTTGACCTTTGTGATTGGTCTTTGAATGCTTAACTTGATTCAAACCCTATTCATTTCCTTTCTCTGGCTCAGCATTAGACAGACAGCTTCTAGCAAAGTGGCCATGAACATGACATTTCCTGCATTTAAATGGCAGCTGCTCGTAGTCTAGTTTCTGCACATGAGACCAACTGGCGACATTGATTTTGATTGCCTTTGGGAGACCCACCTCTATATCTACTTCTACGCAAATTCTAGCACAGTCGTACTGGTCCTTGTTGTTTGCCCGATCTATGAATTTCCCAAGGGCGTTGCCGATGTGCTTCAAGGAGTCCCAGTTCTAGCAATGGACTGGGAGATTTGGGAGCCGCGTCCCACACACCGGAACCTGGCTTCGGGGGAACATCTACTGCCGGATCGAAATACGAAGTCCATTTGTTCAGGTAGAGGCCCAGAGGCCCATGAAATAGGGCCCATTTTGGAAGATTAGATCTTTATCTTCTTTGGAAGAGAATTTAAAGAGGAAGAACCCTCGCCTAAGAAAATAAGATGTGACACTTTGCTTGATCAGAGGAGCCCAGTTCCTCTTAACCCATTTCTCAGTAGTTTTCAGAGATGGCTAGAGTCCCGTGAATTGGCTAATGATACCACGATCAACTAGATACAAAGCAACTTGGATGGGGGTCTCTGGAGGCAAAGAGATCTTTGTGATATCTTCAGGCTTCTTTATGAATTTAGCTACTTCACTTTTTTTCTTCTGGGGCAAACCAACTAGAAGCTGATTGAACACATCAACAGTGGGGGAAGAGGGTGACATTGGAGGCTCCTTGGGAGAGCCCTGCGTCTCTATGGAAGTGGACCTTAGGCAGGCCGCCGCAGCGAGCAGCCATGCTGCTCAGAATCGCTTGACCTAGCAGCGCTGCTCAGAAAATAATCACGATATTTTATTGCTGAACATTTTGCATAAATATAATTTAACATTGTAAGATATTATAATATGACTTATATCATAATTTAAGATCATATTCTGACTTATATAAATTTTCCTATATGAAGGTATAGAACAAGCAATGTTGATACATTGTACACAATTCTTAAATATTATATGGATTTTTGGCACAATTTCATGTTTCCTTTTATATATGAAAAGGAACTAGATATAGCAGATCTGAAGGAGGGGCATCGTACTATATGTTGGTGAATTTAGTACTAGATATAGATAGAAGCACTATTAGGGTAGAGTGAAGGATCCGCGGGTTAAAATATATGTGTGAAGTCAAGGGAGTGTGAAGGAGACACATATATAGCAGAACTTTGAAGGAGGTTTCAAAGAATCAAAATAATTGATAACATTTTTTGTTGTTGTGAAAATAAAGGGAATTTAAGATTTGATGCTTATTTCACAATTGTATAGATTGTGTTGGATTTATTTTAGGTTGTGAAGAGTTTTTTTTAGGCATCTTCTATAAAGTATTACATATTAGAGACTACATAAAAAAACACCTCAGAGGAAATTTAACATTATATTAGATAGTACATAACAAAACACCTCTTAGGAAATTTAACATTATCTATCATTGTTTTAATTGAAATTATTTTTTATTTGGAACAATTGTAAAAAGTATAATGCTTATGACGTCACTCTTTGTCAACTAGTTCAATATCATGTTGTGTTATTTTTTCTTACTCTCACTTTTTACAATATTTCAAATTACCATCATGTATAGGGTAGCGAGTTTTGATAGTGTTGAATGTGAGAGTGCAGAGAAACACAATAAAATTTGTATTCGTACTTTTGTATTCTGCATAATGAAATTTATTTAATTTTAAAGACTTACCATTCGC